>JAODAL010003463.1:0-173520 GCA_025379985.1 Phyllomedusa bahiana
AAAAGAACAGGCAGTTTGGACCTTAAAAAAGGCAGCTCAAATTGTTTCCCCCAATCGCATTTTTGAGATATCCCATATGTGGTCCTAATAGAGTATTTGACTCAACCAGAAGCCTCAGAGTAGGAGGCGCACCTACCAGATTTTGGGGTCTCATTTTCATGACAAATTTCTTTAGGAGCCATTACAGGTTCATTACAATGTAAATGAAAATCTTTATTTTTTTCATTACCTTGCAGTTTTAGCTGAAAATGTTTAATTTTTACATGGAATCCTGGCAAAAAAAAACACAACAAAATTTGTTACGCGATTTCTTCCAAGTTCGTCAATACCCTATATGTGGGTTTAAACTGCTGTTTGGGTGCATGGCAGAGCGTACAAGGGAGGGGCGCTATTTAGCTTTTGAAAGTCAGATTTTGGTGGCTCCATGTCACATTTTGAAAGTCCCCAAAGTACCAGAACAGGTGAAACCTTCCAGAAGTCACCCAATCTTGGATTCAGCACCCCTCAGGAATCTCATCTAAGGGTGTATTTTGGTAAAACAGGTGTTCCATAGTTTTTTTAGCATTGGGCCGTGAAAATGAGAAAAAAAACTGCTGTCCCACCATTTTTTTTTGTGCTTAATTTTTATAGAGTTCACCATGCGGTATTAATGACAGGATATAAATTTTATATAGTTTTTTTTCATGTTTTACTAATTTCACAATACAGATGCTTTTGTAAAAAAAAATGTGCTTTTATGTCGTCATAGCATTTCACATCCCCCAAAAAACTGGAATAAAAAGTGATCAAAAGTCACACGAATCCCAAAATGGTAGCAATAAAACTATAATTCCACCCTGAAAAAAATGAGCCCTCTCTCAGATCCATAGATGGAAAAACAAAAAACTTATTGGGTGGAGGAAATTTCCCCTTATGCACCTTAGGTAACATGTAAAATAAGTAGCCTGGGATATTTGACCAACAAACCTTCCTTGTGCTTAAAGGGGTTATCTCATTACTGTACATTGATTCATCTTCAGGAGAGAATGAACAGGTCTGTAGCTATAGCACCCAGTGCTGACAGCCTATCAGGAGAGATCGTACAGGTCTGTAGCTATAGCAACCAGTGCTGCTAGCCTATCAGGAGAGATTGAACAGGTCTGTAGCTATTGTGACCAGTGCTGACAGCCTAACAGGAGAGATCGTACAGGTCTGTAGCTATTGCGACCAGCACTGGCAGGCTATCAGGAGAGATTGAACAGGTCTGTAGCTATAGTGACCTGAGGAGCTGATGCAGCCTATACAAGAGGGGATATCTAGGGATAGGTAGGACACTGTTAATGGACACATATTGTAAAGTGACTTGTTTTTGCAAAAAGGAATCCTTATGGTGAGACGACCCCTTTAATATCAAGCACTTCCAAAGCTAAACCTTCATTAATTACATTCTCAACTTCTTGGCCAAATATATTAGTTGGGTCTGATTTAAGAATTCTATAAACCTGTGTATCCGACAACATTTTATTTATTTCCCGACTATATAGCCCACTATCCAACACCACGACCGATCGGCCCTTACCCGACGCCCTCACAACAATTTCAGAATTCTCTCTTAACTTACTGTTAGCAGTAACATTTTGGCTGCGGGAAGAAGAATTCAAATGTAAATCTCGATGTTCTATCTGTACTACGGTAAGAAGATTTTCCATTATAGGTCGTCTTGATTGTACGGGATAAAATCCTACCGTGTTTCCCCGAAAATAAGACACCCCAAAAAGTAAGACATAGCAGAGATTTTGTTGAATTCACTAATATAAGGCACCCCCCGAAAATAAGACATAGCGGAAATCATTGCTGCAGCTCCCCATGCACAGGGTTGTCCCTAAGGGTGGGCAGAGAGAATGGGGGGAGGGGGACAGGTGTTCCCAAGCCCCGTCCACCCTGAGAAACAGCCCTGGGACATATTGTTGTAGCAGACGGGTGAAGGACCTTTGAAGGTCATGTGACTGTGATGTCCCCACAGGTCCCGAACATCCCAGGACAGGAGACAGAAAGTGTTTGTACAAGTAAGAGAGGGATGGGGAGGAGAACAGAGCAAAGATACTGACAAACACAAATCTTACAGGATGGCTGATGGGGCATGCTGGAACTTCTACGTTGTAGTTCCACAGGTCCCAGCATGTCACATTTTGCACAATCCTTTGCAGATTAAGTCTCTGCAGCTGCCATAATAAATGTACCTTCTACATACTTATCTCTATGTTTGTTACCTAAACTGTAATATATATATATATATTATATATATATTATATAATACACACTAGTATTGCTCGCTTATAATTTATTTGTGGAAAAATAAGACCCACCCCCTGCAAAATAAAGACATAGTGCATCTCTAGGAGCAAAAATTTTAGTACTTAAGACACTGTCTTTTTTTCGGGGAAACAGGGTTGTTTTGTATCATTTCTAATGCTACATGTTCTAAGTTTATATCTGCAATGTACATACTCTCTCTGATACTAGTTCTTGCAATATAGTTTGATCAAGCTATTACGAAATACATTTAACCCGTTGTGTAACTGACACAATGCTATTGCCTATCACAAACTGGTTTTTCCCCACTGTGGCCATTAAAAAAAATGCCCTCTCTCACTAGTCAACAAATCTGATGAATCGTCTGTCATATTTTGCAGGTTGACTTTGTAAATCAAAATTAACACGTAGGCAAAAAGCTCAGGTCTTTATGTATTCAAGCGGATTTGTTAGTGCGTTAAAGTACACAGATGTATAATTTGTCGTACAGTAAGTACCCTCTTTGGTGGGTCCGTTTTTAGTGGGTACGTCTCATTTATGTCGCCACAACTTATCCTGAGAACATTCCTGGTTGAGTAACGTGCTGTAGATAGATGGACATACTGATACATCAGAATCAGATAATTCAGGAGGACATATAGATAATGTATCTAAGGATACCAATGATGTTCATACTGCTTCTCGCTCTTCAAAAAAACTCGTACAGAATGCACAATGGCAACAATAAAGGAAATACACCAGGAGAGCATGAAGAAGGTACAGGAAGTCTACAGAGGGGTGACATACGCTGGCATGTGATGACTAAGGGGTGGTTGGAGAAGTTACGAGCGCATGGGTCTCACGTGGTGCCATGTTTGGGCTTGGTTGGTTGTTTAACACCAGTTGTGATATCTTTGTATTTGGGGGCAGCCTGACTGCACTGCTATGCTCCAGGGGCCTAATGCTGTTAAGATGGCCCTGGATGAGAGGTAGACTCCATCCAATAGGTGCTTAGCTGGAGTACGTGTCAGAAGGTTGAAAGCTGGTGGACACTGGTTAGAAGTATTAAGTGTGTTGCTGTTATCCAAAATTTCACTCAGTTATAATAATCTACTGTTCAACTTCACCGGGTTGCGCGCACTTCTCTTACTCACCGTCATTACACAGTGAGGCTCTACAATAGAAGAAATTGATGTCTCCTACACACTATACCAAGTGAATATCATCACAAATCAGGGCTTTTGTTGTAATAAACCCTATTTTGGCTTTGGGAAGTCCTGAACCCAAATTGTTTTTCTTATGCCATCCCTAACACTCACTGTGACCATAACCCTAACACTAATATAGAGTGTTTTAAAGGGTTAACTTGGTTTTTAGTGTTGTTCTCCAGTACATTACATCCATTCCTGTTCCATATAGGTGCAGCACATTAAGTAACTTTAGGTTTTCAATAGGTTACTCTTTGTTGTGGAGAATTAGTGTTGACTCGGGGATCCGTTCAAAAAAAAGTTAAGTTAGAGTCAAACATTCTCGATTTTCTACGACAAATCGACACCAAAACATTTACCATTTCCTCTGCTAATTTTATTAACAGTGTCTATAAGGACATTTTTGCAGTTTTGGGGTCCACAAGCTACTGTAAAAGACCGGTTGCCAGGGGTGCCAATAGGGCAGTACCTCCTTTCGGGGGCCCATAAACAAAAAACAGATGGGGGGCCCCAGTGATATGTTAAACATATTGGAAACCTAGTAATGGGTCAGGGACCCCCATTTGATTTAGCTTGCATGCGCCGCACCTTTGATTTCGTTAATAGCATGACGACTGCAGCCCCTAGCTCTTCACCGCCACCCACTCATCAACTTACGGCCCTGGCCCAGCTGAACCCCCTCCATGCTTCCCACGTTGGGATGTTCTTTCGGCTGACCACCATATATATGACATGTACTTGAGCCTGGGCAAAAAGGGTTAGAACGGGTGCTGCACATTACCATATGCCATTTCATTACACACGATGTATTCTTTGTGTCAAAGGGGCCCCCCACCAGTAGCAGCTGCTACCGCCTGTACCTGCGTTGCTACCATCCGTCCTCATCTTTTCAGTTGGCCATTGAAAGGATTGAAGTATTTTTGCCTCTCAGTTGTTTTCTGTTACTCTTAGAGCCCAAACCTTGTCTTCACTCAAGTTGTTCATGTCATCCAGTTTTATGTTTATGGATGGTTAATACACAGTTCTCCTCTCCTGTAATAGGTATAAAAATTAACAGAAAATCTTACTTCCATTGACTTTAACGGGGTTTCACGTTTGAATCGAACTCGAATACTGAACATCTATAACTATTCTAAGTTTGAACTTCACTCATTTCTTACTTTTCGCTATTCTCTGGGTGGCAGAGCAGTTAACCATGACCTAAGATATCACACTTTCCGGTTCAGAAACAACGTAAGAAGTTAACCACAAGGGAATAACTGTACAGTGAAGTTGGATGTCATACCAGCCATAAGGGATGTCACGTTGGGAGCCACATGGGGACTTGGAGTGATACTGGAAGATAAGAAGCCCTTTCATATCCCCTAAATTTCTAACCACCAATTTAAGGTTAGGATACATGGTTTTGGGCGAAAAAAAATATAATTCAGATCTATCCGTATGGCTTCCACTGAGATTTGGGTCAAAATTTTATATCACCCAAATCTAAGCGCAACACATTTGGGACAGTATGGGGCCTAGACACACAGTTGCACTTCCCAATTTGGTTTCATGAGTAGAACAGTGGGTTGAGGATCTTGGCTTTCCTCTGCAAGAAGACGAGTCAGATAGTAGAGCCTCAATTCAGCCGTCCAACATTTGCTGAGCTGATGAAGGGGGTAACTAAAAGGAGAGCGAACTCCTGGTGTGTGGTAGGACCAAAGGGCACTTCAATCGATGTCGATCTCAGCCCAGGAAAGAGCAGCTTGCTGCATAAGGGCACAATAATCGATTCGACTTTTGTATTATGTGGATGATGAAAAAAACTGTAATCCTTGTCCTGGGGATGTTGCAACACGCCACCCATCACATAGCTGGGAACCTCGAAGGAGAGCTCTCTTGACTAGTTGTTGAGCGGATTTTTATCGACAAAAGTTGAAAATCGGCAAGGTTTTTTGGTGATAGAAATTTCCAGAATCATTCGATAATTAAGGTTAAAATCTGAGCCACTCATCTATTAAGATCGTGCACCTTTTTCGAGCGCTTCCTGTAATTTTGGCGCCAGCTCAAATCATAGTATAGAATAAGTGCAGGGTGAGATGTGTGTGCGGCGTCATGACTTGGGATGTTGTAATTGCGTGCTGCGTTTGGCTGGAAAAAATCACATGACCTACGTGTTTACATAGAACAGCGTTTCCTGTTTCAGCCTCAGTGTCTCTCAGCGTCTATAGGGCAAAGGACGTTGCGCTCTGCCTGTGGCCACACAAGCGCAGGAAATTAGGTTCTATTTCTGCACAGAGAACCTCTGCCTATTGCTGTGATCCTTCCAATTTAGTTTATTAGAGATTGTATAGATGTTAATGTAGTTAGCTAGAGATTTTAAAGCTGGCCACTTCTACCGGTGTAAATGTCACGGGGATGGGAGCGGGGGGCGCGAGGGGGGGCCCCCGCGGAGCGACACAAGAGACACTTGCATCTATCTATAAAGAACATTGGTTAAAGTTCACAAGACTTAGTGTAGATTATTGTAGTGGAATATCTTTTTTATTACCAGTTTGCTATTGAGTTATTTCCTGGATATTGGGCAGTTGAAAATTATATTGGTTAAACATCATTTCTAGTAACGGAATGTCTCTTGTTAGCGCAAACTCCACTTTTATTATCCCAGTTCATAATTTCTGATAGGCGTGTTCAATATTTTAAAAACCCATTACACCTGTGACTGTTTATATTTTCAAACCTTGCACTTAAATTACCCAATCAGCAATCTTGTAGTCAGCACTCGCACAGGTTGTTTGTTGACACAAAAATACCGTGTATCGTAACGAAAACATCAACAGTTAGTGTTTTTTGACTTTTCGCGCCACCCAGTACTGTTCATTGACGCAAGCATCTATCGTAAATCTTAACACTCAGAAATTCTTTATTCAACCTGGTGAATTGAAAGGTGCCAAATAAAAATACCGGTGTATTATACGAAAAATAACAGTTACGTGTTTTTTGACTTGTGGCGCACACAGATACTGTTCATTGGATCGCAGCATCCTACGTAAATCTTAAACCAGGCAAATTATATATTCACACCACTGGTGAATTGAAAGGTGCAAAAAATACAGTTTATTATATCAAAAACATATACCAGTTAGTGTTTTTTGGACTTTGCGCACCCAGTACATGTTCATTGACGCAGCATCTACGTTAATCTTAAAACAGCAATTCTATATTCACCACAGGTGAATTGAAAGGTTGCAAAAATTACCGTGTATTATATCAAAAAACTACCAGTTAGTGTTTTTTGACTTTTGCGCACCCCAGTACTGTCATTGATCGCAGCATTAGTAAATCCTTAACAGCACATTCTATATTACCCACAGGTGATTTGAAAGGTGCCAAAAAATCAGTCTTATTATATCAAAACATAACCGTTGCGTGTTTTTTGACTTTTGCGCAACCAGTACTGTTCATTGAACGCAAGCATCTAGTAAATCTTAAAACACGCAATTCTATATTTCCAAGGTGAATTGAAGGTGCCAAAAAATAATAGTTTCATTTTTTTTTTTTTTTTTTTTTTTTTTTTTTTTTTTTATCAAATCATAACAGTTACGTGTTTTTTGACTTTTGCTGCACCCAGTACATGTTCATTGACCGCAGCCATTCTACGTAAATCTTATAAGCAGCAATTCTATATTCACCACTGGTGATGTGAAAGGTGCAAAAAAATACAGTTGATTATATCAAAACGATAACAGTTACGTGTTTTTTGACTTTTGCGCACCCCAGTACTGTTCATGAAGCAGCATTACGTAAATCTTAAATAAAGCAATTCTTTTATTCACCTACAGGTGAATTGAAAGGTGCAAAAAATACAGTTCATTATATCAAAACTAAACAGTTACGTGTTTTTTTGACTTATTGCATCACCCAGTACTGTTCATTGATAGCAGCATCTACGTAAATGTTAAAAACGCAATTCTATATTCACCCACAAGGTGAATTGAAAGGGGCACCAAATAACGTGTTTTATATCAAAACATAACAGTTACGTGTTTTTTGACTTTTGCGCACCCAGTACTGTTCATTGACGCAGCATCTACGATAATGTTAAAACAGCAATTCTATATTCACCACTAGCGTTGAATTGAAAGGTGGCCAAAACAATTACAGTTATATTATATCAAAAACATAAACAGTTTAAGTGTTTTCTTGACTTGTTGCGCACCCAGTTACTGTTATTGACGCCACGCACTATACAGTATAATCTTAAAACAGCACTTTTCTATATTCACACAAGGTGAATTGAAAGGTTGCAAAAAATACAGTTTATTGTATATCTAACATAACACAGTTAAGAGTTTTTTCGACTTTTGCGCACCCCAGTACTTGTTCATTGACGCAGCATCTACGTAAATCTTTAAACAGCAATTTCTATACTTCATCACAGGTGAATTGAAAGGCTCGAAAAAGATATCAGTTTATTATATCAAAAATCATAACAGTTACGTGTTTTATTGACTTTTGCGCCTCCCATTACTGTTCAATTCGACGCAGCATCTACGTAATACTCTAACACAGCCAATTCTATATTCCCCAACAGGTCGAATGAAGGTGGCAAGAAAATTACAGTTTATTATGATCATAAACCATAACAGTTACGTGTTTTTGAACTTTTGCGGCACCAGTTACTGTTATTGACGCAGCATCTACCGTAAAATCTTTTAAAACAAGCACAATTCCATATATTCACACACAGGTGAATTGAAGGTGCAAAAAATACAGTTTATTATATCAAAAACACATAACAGTTTCGTGTTCTTTGACTTTTGCGCACCCAGTACTGTTCATTGACGCAAGCTTTACGTGTAAATCTCTAAAACAGCATATTCCTTTATTCACCACAGGTGAATTGAAAGGTGCAACAAAAATACCATTTATATTACCACTCAAAACTTAACAGATACGTGTTTTTTGGAATTTTTGTCCAATTCCAGATTTGTTGATAGACACATTGCAGTTTAAATTTGAATCCAGCAATTTTGTTTTGATTAGAGGGGATTGCAGAATTAGCTGTGATTTGCGTCTCCACTTTAATAACTGAGACTTTC
The DNA here is from genome assembly GCA_025379985.1 of Phyllomedusa bahiana. Classification (NCBI taxonomy): domain Eukaryota; kingdom Metazoa; phylum Chordata; class Amphibia; order Anura; family Hylidae; genus Phyllomedusa; species Phyllomedusa bahiana. The sequence goes on from JAODAL010003463.1 coordinate 8,561, forward strand.
CAAAAACATATTCCATACCTTCCTCTAAATTTTTTATATTTATGGACCATGGAGCGAATGCAGGTGGTAAGCGTAGCAAAGAGAGGGGGGTTGCACATGGTGTAGAGGTTACGAGAGATGGTGATCCTTCCAGTTGCGTGGAGACAAACACGCATGCCCAAGCGGATCGTCAGTTGCAGGACAGCAGGCTGTCATCGATGGGTCAGGGCCCGTGAAAATAAGTACTACGAACATCGTCGTCAATATGTCCTTCAGTGGTTATGCAAACCTGATATAGCAGTACTTACCTCCTCTGTTCCATCCAGTCCCGGGCCACTCAAAAATGTCGTCTCATTCTCAGCACATCAATCAGCATCCGTCCAACATGAAGCAGCCCAAATGTCAAATCGTTCGGTGTTACCACCCACTGTGGATTATCCATTGTTGAAGGACTCATTTGGATGACAAAAATGCGGTTGGGGTCAGAAGGCATGTTAAAAGTATCAAAGAGGTTGATTTTGTTGCTCTGCGCCCAGTTACTGATTAGCCTCACCAGAGGAGGTGAAGGAAGCGGTCAATCGGCAAAAATACCGGGCAGCGGTCGGCAACGCCTTGCACGTGCCCCTTGCTAGCTAGCCCGCAGCTTTGGATGCAGAAAGTCAAGGACGACCAAGGTCACCCTGTGTTGATGATAGATGTGTTGGACGTACATTGCGGATCCATCACTGGTCCTTTTCGCATGAATTTGGCTTGCGAGCGACTTCATCAGGGGCACGAGGAGGGAAGAGATGGGGTAGTCGTCAATACGGGTCCCGCCAAATAAGGAGTCGAGGGCCGGTCGCAAGGAAGTCCGCTGATATGCATTCCGCCAGCCACGGTCAGCGCAAACCCCGCGCTCCTCGCTTATCGCCGTCACAAAAGGTCAAGCACCTCTCAAGCTGTGCCTCTTTGAGCAAGCCTCTGATTCACCCAGCGATGTTCATATGCGCTTTGCCGTATACGCATAAGTATGAGGCAGAACCTTAAGTGGTTAACCACCACCAACATGTTAGTCACATGCAGCGAATCGCATGAGTTGATATGCGAGGGAGGGAACTCTTGGCCAAAAAGGCACAGACGACGACGGGGCCTCCAACCGACTGTCACACCCTCTGTCTCCGACATCCACTCCCTCCTCGCCACACAACAAGGTTCCTCCGTCTGCCCATGTCTCTCTGAGTCATGATCAGGGATCAGCCTAGCTTACAGCCCTACACCGTCGCTACGAGTACCACCAGGACACCAACCAGTAGACATCCTACCCCTTCCTCCTTAGCCAGTTTGACTCGAACCTGCACGCCGTACAGACGGCCAGTTGAGGTTAGCCAGCCCTACTTTCTGTCTTCGGTTTTGGGGAACAGAAGAATACTTTAACCTCAAACCATCCCAAAGCCAAAAGCCTGAATGTCGGCATGGCCAGGCTTATGGACCTTGACAATGTTGCCTTTCCGTCTGGTGGGGACACAAGATGGGTTCCGCACGTCATGGCCTTGCCAGCCCCAATACACAGTTTGCCGAGCAGCATTTTCTTTGCAGAAAAAAACAAAAAAAAATAATAAACAAAAGCCGTCCCTGCCCTGGCCAGCACGTGTCATCTAATATTTCAGCGCGTTGTCTGCATCTGTTGTCGGAAAAAAGTCCATCTCACACGGACACATGACTAGTAAGCTACGCACAAGCCGCTAATTATCCTCAGTAGTGAACAGCTCACTGGGTGAGATGGGGTGGATGTCTCTGCGGCGGTGACGGTGCTCTCAGGCTACGGCGCACGCTCTTCAAAACTGCAGGGATGGTAGCAGGCTCTTTCCACCAATGTCCCTCTGGTGGCATCTCACGTGCCTCAGAGACACCCAGGCTCGTTTGTTGAAATTAATTGCACTTGGAGAACCGTCCAACACAGGTAGGAGCTGTGGAGGACCTGCTCATAAGAAAACCAGAGGACCCGAGCGCTGGCTGGGTGACAAAGAACCTTGTGCCACGGCAACCGTGGTGTGCGATAACGGGCGAAATCTGCGGCTCGCCCTTAAGATCAGTAGGCTGGAGCACATCCCTTGCTAGGCACATGTCATGAACCTTGTTTCGTCCAGAAATTTCTAAAGAGATACCCGGGTCCCTGGACTGCTGATGTAGTAGGCTCGAGGTCCTAGACGTTGCGCACTTCCGCCGTTCGCACCACTGCTTCATCACTCCTGGCTGCCGTCCCCAGCAGCAGGTCAAGCTCTCGGCCTCCCCGTCAACCGTTCATTAGTTGACGTGGCAACACGATGGAATTCCACCCTCCACATGCCTCCTAAGCGATTGTAAGGCAGCAGCGCAATGCCACTTACGCGAAGTTCGAAGTGACAATGGCCTGACAAGCAGCAGGGTAGGACCTCGGGGAGTTTGAAATCCACCGAGAGTGGAGGCAGCGTGAATAGAGCTATGCACATCCTTGCACAGTTTGAAGAAGCCACCAAAATGGTCATAGTAGCGGACAATGGCCCTTGTTCAGCATGTGCATTGTGGTTGTTCTTAGTTCTGGACACGATCGTTTGGACACTCTGAAATACAACAGGTCCCGCCAGCGGCGCGAGGAGGAGATGGACTCAGATGCGGACTCGGAGGCCTTTCTCTCCGTCAAATCCACATGGCGCCGACAGTTTCACAATTTCATCGGTACTTAATTAGGCATGGATTCGGGAGTCCAAGAGCTAGTGGCAAGGTGGCGCAACTCAGATCTCGGGATGCATCATCTCAGCAAGCCAGGGACTGTGTGGTGAAGCTGTGAACGGGAGGCCAGCGGAGCGACCGGAGGTGGAGGAGGATGTATTCCTAGGGACACCGAATGTTACGACGTCACCTGCCTTGGAAGAGAGGTTGGCAGCGACTTTGAGGAAGGAGGAGGAAGATGAGGAAGATCAGTTTGCTAGTGACCCCTTCGAACCCTCAGAGGCTTGGGAAACAAGGCTCAATCTCTCACTATGAGTGCTTGGATGGCACCATTTCCTCCAACATGGATCTCGCATTAGGCCTCAAAACATGAACAACTTTACTGGGTGGCCACCTCCTGGCATACCCAAGGTACAAACAAAAATCAGCTCACTTTCATTCCACCCCACCAAATAGAGATTATAAAATATGCAAGGAAATGGACCACGACCTTGCTGATTGCATCAACTGGAGAACATCTGTTGCGTCTGTTCACGTTCCCCTAATATCAGTTCACGGATTTGTGGAAAAAACATCACGCGAAAGTGACAGCAGTAGAGCTGCCGAATAGTAGAGCGTTCGGCAGACAGCAGCTAGCAAGGTAGGCAGAAGCATCAAAGGGTGGACACCTATGGCAATCTTGTTTTACACTCTCCAACGCACTGCAAGCAGGGGCACTACATCCAACACACAGAGATCAGCTTAAGATCATGGTGGACGGACTATCTGCGTCTCTAACACGATGTTTTTGCATGTGTTTCACCGGACCCACATAGGACTTCTGGGTATCCCCTAAGATGACGAATTTTCCGCCCCGAGCTGGCTGTCACGCCATAGAGGGTATGTCCCTGAACAGCAGGGGCCAGAGTCCATATCGAAGCGGCACCTTAGCACAAGTGGAGGAGTCCATTTACAGACACAAACGCATACGGCGTTCCACCAGATATGTGGATCGTTTGACACTTTATCAAGATGAAATCAGGCATGGATCTTGATGATGTTGTGGCACCCAATTGCCTAGGTCACCGATTAGTTGCCCGGATCTACTTCCATCATTCCTTTTCAAACAGAAACTGTCCATCTTGAAAACCTTTTTTTTAAAAATGATTCATTTTTACTGCAATATTTATTTCTTATCCCAACTGTTTCATTTTGATGGTTTTGCTGTGAGGGGACTGTAAAAGAAGCAAGGTTTCAGACAAACCGTATTCATTTACTCACTTCATCTAAGAAGTTTTCGCATTGTCAAAGGGTTTTGAGGTCATGTTGCTGTGAGATCAGCAATAATTCGATGTCCTTTGGAACAGAAATGTGACTTCTAAGTGGCATTTCTCCCTCACAATTTTTAATAGTGGCTGAGAAGTCACATTTTTAATTTTTTGGTTTCTGGGTCTGTTGCTGTGAAAGATTACAGCTATAATCTATGGTCATTGGAATAGAAATGTGGCTTCTATAGTGGCATTTCTCCTCTCACAATTTTAACAGTGGATGAGAAGTCATTTTTATAATTTTTTTGGGTCTGGCGGCTTTGAAACTGCAGCAATACTACAGTTCCTATTATTAAATACTGTTGTTTCTAACAGACATTTGTTCTTCCACAATTGCAAAGTGGCCTTCAAAGGTCATGTACTTATGAATTTTTGGGGGATTTTGACTGTGACATGCAGCTATACTACAGGTCCTATTCTAAAAAACATGTCGTTTTAACAGAATTTGTTCTTCAACATTTGTCCAAAAGGGGCTCAAGGGTCATGCTTCTGAATTTTGGGGGCATTTTGCGGTGACTATGCAGCTATACTTACAGGTCCTATTCTAAAAATGTTGTTTTTCTTAACAGACATTTGTTCTTCACAATTGACCAAAGTGGCTCAAGGGTCATGCTAGTGAATTTTTGGGAGGCCATTTTGCTGTGAAATGCAGCTTTACTACAGGTCCTATTCTAAATGTTGTTTCTAAACAGACATTTGTTCTTCACAATTGACCAAAGTGGCTCAGGGTCATGCTTTGAATTTTTGGGGGCATTTTGCTGTGACATGCAAGCTATATACAGGACCTATTCTAAAAAATGTTGTTTATAACAGACAAAAAAAAAAACAAAAAAAGAATAAAAAAAAAATTTGTTCTTCACAATTGTCAAGAGTGGCTCAAGGGTGATGGTGCGTCAGAAAAAGGAATAGGTAGGACACTGTTAATGGACACTATATTGCAAAATGACTTGTATTTTGCAAGATCATTTATCATAGCTATCAAATCCCTGTATTGAGGACAACCCATTTAATAACAAAGAAAAAAGAGAAAAAAAGAATGGTGGGATTCCATCCATATTTTAAAAATGTCGTTTTCTAGAATTAAGTACTAAAAAACTTGCATTGTACAAAATAGCTGTTAAAAAATTACTCTGAATTGTACAAGGGAGGTACTGGAAAACATTGACCCAGATGTAGGTTATTCAGAGATACACCTTGCGAGTATGGAGGCACATGGACAGAGAACAAACGTACAGAGTCCATTTCCTCCAGTCATCGTTGAGTAAAATGAGAAAAAGAATGCCAAGATAAAGGCACCTGGGTTAACAGGAGCGTTTAAACACCAGTATTTCCAAGTGAAGCTCAAATTGGTCCACACTCATACGGGGGGCAAGCTCGCTACCCAGGTATTTACTGTGTACAGTGGAAGGTGGGTTTCTCACACTTCCGCTTCCGCAACTCTGCTTCAGCACTGACAGTTTTCGTTGCTGGTCATCAGGCATTTCTAACCTGCGTGTTAAATAGATGAGGACGCCAGCCTGGGCTTTCACGCACCCACGTAAACCTACCGGCCCTGGGTCATGCTGTGGCCAGTACTGTATAGTCATGTCCCAGTGAAAATACAAACATGGGTGTTGAGACTCTTTTTCACTGCACTTTTTTAAAATAGTGGGGTTCTTGCAGGTTTGGCGGCTAATGCTGTCGGCCCTAGGACAGGTCTAGTCAAATTCTACCAGTGGAAACTAAATTGGTGGTTGAAGCTCATTTTCCGTAACTTTTTAAATGTTGGGTCATGCAGGTTTGGGGTCATGCTGTGGCCAGGACAGTATAGTTCAATGTCCAGTGAAACTAAAATGGTGGTTGAAAGAATCATTTTTCCGGCACTTTTTAAATTTGGTGGTCATGCAGGTTTGGGGGCTCATGCTGTGGCCCAGGACAGGTATAGTAAATGTCTCCAGTGAAACTAAAAATGGTGGTTGAAGACTCACTTTTGCGGCCAATTTTTAAATGTGGGGTCATGCAGGTTTGGGGACTCATGCTGTGCCCAGGCAGGTATAGTCAATGTACAGTAGAAACTAAAATGGTAGTGAAAGACTCCTTTTTCCGGCACTTTTTAATATGTGGGGGGTCATTGCAGGTTTGGGGCTCAATGCTGCGTTTTTTCCCAGAAAGGTTATTCAATGTCAGTTCAAGTAACATGATGGTTCAAATCATAAGCCTTCTGTACTTTCTTAATTTGTGGGTGATGGCAGGTTTAAGGGTCAGGTGTGGTAAGACATGGATAGTAAAATGGTCTGTGACTTTTTTTCTGAATGACTTTTAATAAACCTAAGTGTGTTGCCTAGATGTAGAGACGTATCCATTGACTGTTTGTGGATTGTTAATTTCAGCTTCTCCAGCTTGTTTGGTGTAATATTGAAGGTGTTGTTGCTCCTCCCACATAGACTTTATGGTAATCGTAATAATCACTCGCTCCACTATCGAAAAACCTATCGATTTTTTTTAAAACACAACACAAAACAAAAAAAAACAAAAAAAAAAAACGGCCGACTATCGACTATCGATCGATCTCGATAGCCAATTGCAATCGCTAATACATTCTCTTGACCTTATATTGATAGCCGTATAGGCTAATGGAGAGCGAACTGAAGGAGTTATCACAGAAGGGATCAAGAGTGAGGTTAAAGTCTACCGCAAAAATAATAAAGTACCACGTTGCATGGAATGCAACATGTCCCAGGGACTTTTTAACTGGAAGGAGACCTGCCACTGGTTGGGGAGCGTAGACATTTACTATCGTAAACAACTGCCCTGAAATGGAGAGAGTCAGAATCAAGTATCTCGACCCTCCCTCATCAAATGACAAAAGTTCTACGCTGATGCACACTAAAAGACCTATGAAAGGCAACTTGCAAACTATAACTATTATGATTTTTGAATTAATCTCAATATAATACATAGTAGACCAGGAAGGGAGATCTCTTCCTTAAGAGCACAGAAACGAAAGGCATTGTAGAGTTTTGTTTTGCCTTTCGCCCTCTACATTATAGGCATTCAGCATTATCAACAAGGCATTTATGGGAAGGGACTGAGACGCCCACAGCGCCATCTGCTTCGGATGATACAATCCTCAATTTGCTTTTTGAAGTCCACCAAGTCTGAGAAATGCAAAAGTATTTTTAGCAGGCAGTATTCTCTCATCTGCAGACAACGCATGTTTCGAGGATTTTTGTCCCTCATCTCAGTGCAAGAGCTGAGTGATACTGCTGGCTGTGTGGGAGCAATCGAGTAGCTTACCAGTAGTGAAGTTCAGATCGGTGACTCGTACTCAATACACATTTTGATCTCCTTGAGCTAAGCAATAAAAATTCCCATATGTAGCAAAGGTTTTGGAGACTGCAAGGAACTGGTTAACCAGTTCCTGAACGAATCATTTCCTCCCCTTTCAGACCAGGGACATTTTCAGGCAATTTATGCTTTTTTTACATTTGGATATTGTACAATTTTTTCCGCATTTTTCCGTGATATGCCAGGCTTTACTTTTATGTCATTTTTTTTTGTAAAAATTTAATTTGAAGGAGATTTTTTTTTTTTTTTAACTAAACTTTGCTGTTCACATTTTTTAAATTTATTTTTTTAACAGCAAAAAGTGGGGCTAAATACATTTGTAATTGTGTCACTTTTCTTCACAGAACATTTACCTTATAGTGATATAAACGTTTTTAGGGGTACATCGGGGGTGTGGCACAAAGATGCAGTTTGGGGGATGTGTTTGTTTGGTTCTTTTATTTTACCTAACGTGCCTCTTTAGGGGGAATTTATTATTCCTTTTTTTTTTTGAGAAGGAGGGAGAAGATAATATCCGTGGTGGTGATATATTATAAACAGGAAATCCAGGGGAAATACATCCTCTGTACTTACTGCAAAGCTGATCTGGGCCAGGCAGATACGAAGCCATAGCGCTCACGCGACCACCGGTGCCCAGCAGACACAGGCTTCCTGCCTGTTTATGTATACAGTATTCATTGTATAAACAGCAACTGAGAAGCCAGGGACAGCAATAAACCATCCCTGCCTTCTCCGTGCAGAGCCCAGTTATTGCAGACAGCCAGCTCTCCACCCGTGCAGCTGCACAATTAGTTCTGCAACATTCATGCAGAGATAAATGGCCTCTCTCCAGATGTATAAAGTCAGCGGGCGGTCGTCAAGTAGTTAATAAAGTACAGTATAATAAAAATGTTGGATAAGTTTATAATGTTTTTTTATATATCAAATAATCTTTATTTCATGTAAGAAGAATTTCCCTTTAAATTGGTTTTACATGGGAGCTCCAGCTTAATGTTTTCCCCATATCAGCAAATCCAATGCTCGTTTTCTCATACTCTCATTTCTGGATTCTTCTTCTTCTTTGGCAGCCTGGACAAATACAGGTAGTGATAACTTAATAATGATGCAGATGAGGATTACCGAACCACATACAATGGTGAAATCAACGTTTATTCCCCCCCATTGCCCCTATCTATAGTCCAGCGTTGGAGCCGGTGTCGTTGGAGCCGGTGTTGTTGGAGCCGGTGTAGGAGCCGGTGTCGGTGGGATGACGAGAGCGGCCTGGGCAATGTTGGAACATCTGATTTTTTTGTCGGCTTTTCAATAGCGACTAAAGCAAAGAACAGAATGGTTTCCGTTTCCCATTACAACATTCCCGGCAAATTGAATGTTTCCCGGGGCCCAGCTTCTTGTGGGGGGATTCCGGAAATTGACTTGAGTTGCTCCATCAAAGTTTTCTCTAAGGTCTTTAGGGTTCACGCTCATCCTCAAGTCATAGCTTGTAGCTGGGGACAGAAAAATACATCAGGCTAGTTATTCAAGAATCCCCATATTGTACTGTAAACCATTCACATTGAGAGGGGGAACTTTCTAAAACACATGAAAAACCAATTTATTTCCCATTTCAACCATGTGGTTAAAAATAATTGACAAGCCCTTTTGACTGGCATTGAATTGTTGTGGTTTTACCAAAAATGAAAAACCTTTTTGCAAAAGATTCTAAAGGTTCATAGTTAGAGAAGATGGAATACAATGGCCTCTCAGTGGAAGTTTTTCCATTTTGGGCAGTCCATGTTTATTAGACGGGTCCTACTTATAAAGAACCAGGCAGCCAATGTAGGACTGAGGTGACTAAGGTCCCCCTGTGAAATTTCATTCTTGGGGCGCCAAAGTCGAGTTAATTCTGGTGGCCCACCAGTAGATTTGATTTTGAGGTCCACTCTGCAGTTACTGTCCATGTGTCTTAAACTCTGCTTTTTGTTTTTTGCCTATTTTTCTCAGTACTTCTGCTTCTCCCAAGGATATATATTCAGTTTAGAAGAAACTCCAGTTCTGCCATGCTCAGCGGCCCACCAGCGGTTTCCCCTGTTCTCCTGTGGGCCACTCTGAGCCTATGGGCAGCCTTTCACAATTCCCATTAACTCAATAGACTGTGGTTTAAAAGGGGTAACATTCCTCATTAGGGAGAGGAATGTAGATGTGTGGAGACTTATTTTCCTTGATGACTCCACTAAAATTCAAATATAATCTAAGTGGCTCATGGGAACAGAGCTAGGACTCTGCAGCGCCACCTATCGGATGTTGCGGTTCTTAGAGCTACATCTGACTCATTTAGCCTTGCAATCTAATGCAAGTCTGAGTGATTCAGATGTAACTTGAGGAACGCAACATCCAATAGGTGGCGCTGCAGAGTTCTTTTCCAATGAGCCTTTTAGAATGTAATAATAGAGTGTGCAATCCTCAGAAGTGTTGAATACAAAGAATAAGAGCGGGTATCTGTAACTTTATTCTGCTCTGTCTATAGTATGAGCAGGTTTTGACTAACCCACAGTGGAACAGAGGAAACCCCCCATGGGCACCAGGGAAGGCTTAGCCCCTTGGCAAGGCCTGAGGCTGATTTTCAGAGAGAAATGCAGAAAAATAGAAAGCAAGATGCAAAGTTCAGTATGTGCAATCCGTAGCTGTAGAGTGGGCCCCAAGAATCAACAACCCCGGTGAGTCCCATGAATCATCTCCACTGGTGCATCCCAGGAATCAACTCCACTGGTGGGCCATAAGAATCCACTCCACTGGTGGGCCATAAGAATCAACTCCACTGGTGGCCCCAAGAATCAACTCCACTGGTGGCACCCAAGTATCAACTTTACTGGTGGGCACCAAGAATCCACTCCACTGGTGGACCATAAGAATCAACTCCACTGGTGGGCCCTAAGAATAAACTTTACCGGTAGACCTCAAAAATCAACCACTCTGGCGGACCCCAAGAATCAACTTCACTGGTGAGTGCCAAGAATCAGCTACACTGGTGGGCCTCAACGAGCAACCCCACTGGAGGGTCCTAAAGATCAACTCCACTGGTCGGCGCCAAGAAGCAACTCCACTGGTGGCCTCCAAGAAGCAACTCAACTGGTGAGGCCCAAGAATCAACTCCACTGGTGGCCCAAAAATTCAACTCCACTTCTGGGCCCATAAATTAACTCCACTAGTAGGACACCAGAATGAAATTCCACTGATGGGTCCCAATAAATTACTCCACTGGTGAGCCCCAGGCACCCCAGTCTGACGCTGAGTATAAAAATGATAATTGGAGGACTTTTCTAACTTTTCTAACTATTATTAAAAAAGTGCCGGATTTCAAAATGTATTTCTAAAACAGACAACTTCGTAATAATATGAAAAAAATCTTCATCACATTTCCTGCAGTTATTTAAATAATTTCCATAAAATTAATAATTTATAACAAGATTGGTCTACTACCATATTCATATTGACTTCCATAGTCTAATATTACCCTCACAGTCAAAGTTGGTGGTGAAATTATTTATATAGAGTTGTGGTGGATGACCATGAATTTTTACATAAAACTTGATCTATTTTACCAGAAATTTGTGAATTTATTACCCTGGGTAAGACAATGTATAAATACCAAGTGGTAACATTAGTCTTCGCACTGGAGCATGAAAATTATTAGCACTGAATAATAACAGATATGTTGTATGGGAAGGTCTCACCGGTTCCCTGGTCCAGTTCATCACCGGTGGCTGTCCAAAATAAAACCACCATCTCATCCACTATCTTTGCCTCTAAATCAGTTATTTTCTCTGGATTAAAGATGTCTGTCGGAAGGTTGGATGGGATATTAGAAATCACAAATGATCCGCCCGATGCAGTTCTGGTGAATGTGTCCACGACAAGGTCTTCTTCATCAATGACAGGTCTTGGTGGATTCATGGTGACCACTCCTAAATAAACCAGAGTATACAAGTATCTGTTAAGCTGCATTTATGGTCCGTATTGTCTTTAGTTTGTGTGAATACCACCATTATTCTGTTGTAGTAATGGTCAATGCAGTTTATTTATTTGCAGGAGCTCTCTACTATAGACATCATGCATAGGACGTCTCTTTGTGGTGGTTGAGGTGTTTGCTGTGGATGGAGGAACCACAACCAACATGAAGATGCAAGTCTACTACATTTGATACATTGTAAGTCTTATTCTCCAATCTACAGGGAGAGTCAAAAGTCCCAGGACACCCTATTATTTAAAAAACAAAAGGGATATCTGATTACACCAGGAAGTGAGAGGGACGATCTTTTAGGCTAAGTATTGAACATGGCCCCCATCTTGAAAGCTGCAGTTTTGGATCAAGGGCAAGTGTTTCCAAAGAGAAGATGGTCATATGACTAATCATAGACGACCAGAATTGTCTTAGAAATTGATTGCCCCAATCAGATTTGCAATATCTCTGTTGGTTCAAATGTAATCAACACAAAAAGTTTAAAATTTTTCTTGTTCGTTACAGCTAACTGAATATGGAATTGATGAAAGAAGAGATAATTGAGGGGATTCTGATGTCCGGGGAACGCAGCTGCCATATCATATCCACAGACTTCAACAACCAACACCTGGAAAGGCCACCAATTTCACACAGCATCGCTGCATCCCTCATAGCCGAATTCCGAGAAACCAGGACTGTGGACGACAAGCCATGTAGTGGACAGCTATGATACGGCAGCTACGTTCCCCGGACATCAGAATCCTTTCAATTCTCTCTTCTTTCTAGTCCTTAGATACCTGTAATGAACAAAAAAGTTTGAAGCTTTCTGTGTTGATAACTTTTGAACCAAATCTTATTGCGACAATTGATTTCTGAGCTAATTCTGATCTTCTTTGACCTGCTACGTAACCACCTTCCCATTGGAAAAACTTGACCTTGAGCCAAAATGGCAGCTTTTAAGATGAAGATAAAGGGATTCTGATGTCCGGGGAACGCAGCTGCCATATCATAGCTGACCACTACATGGCTTGTCATCCACAGTCCCAGTTTCTCGGAATTTTACTATGTGCTGTGTGAAATTAGTGGTCTTTCTGGTTTCAGTTGTTGAAGTCTACGGCTATGATACAGAAGCCGTATTCCCTGGACACCAGAATCCCCTTAATCCTCTCTTCTTTGTTTCAATTCCATCTTCAGTTACCTGTAATGAACAACAAAAGTTTTAAAATTTCCTGTGATGAAAACTTTTGAATTACAAAAGATATTTCAAATCTGATTGCGGCAATCAAATTTCACGACAATTCTACATGACCACTTTGCAATTGGAAAAACTTGCCCTTGATCCAATATGGCAGCTTGCAAGTTAGTGGCCATGTTCTGAACATAGCCTAAAAGATAAGCCCCCTCGCCCATAACCTGCTGGGTTATTAGGATATGTAATTTATCCTTTCTTTTCTGAAATAAAAGGGTGTTCTGGGACTTTTGACTTACCCTATGTATTATCCTCTAAACTGGAAAACTACAAGCAATGAAAACATGTGATATAAAATACAAAACATATTTAAAAAAAATCTAAACTATATAAGGTAGTTATATGTTCTCCTACCATTCTCCACAAAGCCTGGTACATAGAGAGCCCGATTTCTCGGCAATACCAAACGAGCCTTTTTTTGGCTGCTTTCAACACGTACTTTTAGGTTGTATCTTCCATTAAGTGAGAAAGACGTAAAGTACCTTGAGTAGATCCCATCATACATAGCGATATCAGGACCTTCGAGAAAGCAAAGAATATTTTTCATAGTACAAAAGATAAAACATAGAAGTGTTCATACACACATGGAGCAAAGTTTTAGGTTGATATCTCGGTTTTCCATGTTATCTGTTTTAATATCACATGTCTTGACCTTCTGCCTGGGACCTGTTTACAACTGTATGCCCGCTGCCCTTACCTTTTGTCTTGGACCTGTTTACAACTATAGTATATACACCTGCCCTGCCCTTCTGCCTGGTACCCATTTACGACTGTATGCTGCCTACCTGACCTTTTGCCTGGGATCTGTTTATGACTATATGCCACCTGCCCTTACCTTTTGCCGGGGATCTGTTTACGACTGTTTGCTGCCTGCCTTGACTTTTTGCCTGGGATCTGTTTTTGACTGTATTCCACCTGCCCTGACCTTTTTCCTGGGATCTGTTTACAACTGTACACCGCCTACCCTGACCTTTTTCCTGCGATCTGTTTACAACTGTACACCGCCTACCTGACCTTTTGCCTGGGATCTGTTTACAACTGTATGCCCCCTGCCCTGACCTTTTTCCTGCGATCTGTTTACAACTATATGCCACCTGCCCTGACTTTCTGCCTGGGACCCGTTTAAGACGTTATGCCACCTGTAATGACCCTTTGCTCATAACCCAACCTCCATCTCTTCCTGACTTCTTTGTACCATGTCTGCACACCAGCCGTCATGGTGAGTAATCATGTCAAAGAAGTGTCCTGCAGTGGAGACCAAGCACCCTTGCGAGGTTGAAGTTGAGGAGCAAGGGGTCCTTAGACTTCCCTCCTTGATGTGCCCTTATGCCAAATTCATGGCTGACTCGGAGGATCCACAATCTATTTGTAACAATTACATCACAGAGATTTGCTCATACTTTGACTTTCCAACATTTCTTCCAAACCCTATATGCATATTCCTTATTTCAATATTACCTGCTCCATTATCCAGAAGTTCTAAGGTCTCGGATTGTCCATTAACTGCTTCAATGATGGCCGTAACTTTTACATTAGTCACAGGCACTAGACCTTTACTGACTGAGGCGTAGATTACTATTGGATTGGGGAAGTTGATGGTGTCTTGATTCATATGGGCATCTACAACCACAGGAGGAACATTGGCATCGGCAGCCTTGGAGGTAACAGTTATTCCTATGGCTTGAGATGATGACAGAGGATTACAAAGACTGTAATGCCAGGGTCCGGGCTAGGAGAAGAAGAAGCTCATGTTATCACCACTGTCATAAGTTTTTTTTTTATATACTGTATATATTTTAGTTAAATTTTACATCACAAAAGTAAGACATCCCACTAAAAATGCAAAAAGTTCTGAATTTTTCCTAAACCATTTGAATGTTTTTGATACTTTAATCCTCCAAAATGTATAATTTTAACAAAATAAAAAAAACTGTTAGATTTGGGTTGAAAGCTATGTCCACTTAAACATTTTTTATTATCCCAATGCATCTACCTGCAAGAATAAAAGCAGATAGAGAGATCATGTGCAGTGCCATATAAACACAAACAGATAAAGCCTATAGTTTTGGTCTGCATATCTGTAGAGGTCAGAGGTGTAATAATCTGCAGGATATATCACTGTGTGTGGGAGACAGAGAAAAAAAAATCAACCATCTTTCCCAGAGTCCTGAATGTCAAATGCCCATTCTAATTACAAAGTACGGAGAGAGAGAGAGAGAGAGAGAGAGAGCAAGAAATCTAGATATACACTATGGAGCTACACTTAGCTTTTCACTTCCAATGACAGCTGAGAACCTTTCCCTTCCCACGGCTCACACAGAATTAATTCTCACATGCACACTTTGGGGCATGTTTGCAGAGAGATAAGATACTCCCTGCTGGGAGGAGAAACACACCCCTCCATTTCACAAGCTCTGCTTAGCAACCAGTATAAACGGCTGTCAAATGATGAAATTAGACAACCCTTTTAAGGGGTATTCCCATAAAACAAAGTGGACTGCACAGCTTGGCTGTCATCTAGATGTGATGAGAATGAGGTGGGCGGCACTTGCGGCTTTCCTCTCCTTTCACATGTATGGGAGTTCCGAATATACCAGAGTGTGTACGCTCAGCTATATTCGGGAGCTCCCATAGAGGTGAATGGGGAGCCGCAAGCATCACCCTCCTCGTTGTCATGCACAACCGTCTTGCAGCTAGATGAGAGTCAACCTGTGCAGTACACTTTGCTTTGTGGGAACACCCCTTTAAGACCTACATCAAGGGTGCATTACATCTGATTTTGGAAACATTTGGACAATGAAAAATTAAAGAGTTAAAGAATTGATAGAAGAGAGTATCCTTTGACAATCCGCTCAAGTCTCCTGATGACCAGCAGCAAACAGACTTGTGTTAAGGTTAAAAAGAATGGTGCTTAATTTTTCCACTCAAAATGCGGCACAAACAACTTAATTCATCTTAAACCAACACACAGTCTTTGCAACAGTCCGTGGTAGCAATATTACCTGCTGAGATGTGTCACGGATGTCACAGCAGATTGCCAAGCCCCTTGCAGCTTTCTGGTAAGCCTTCTCCAGCTTCAGAATAAGGAAACCCCACCTTGCTCTACTGAACCACCAGGCTTTTACAGGCTGGGTAAATTCTAGACCTGGAACGTGGAATGGTCATCCCTCCCATCTCTTTGGCCATTCTAGTAAAATACCAGCCCCTTAGGTTAGCTATCCTATATACTGTCATTAGCCTAGTGTTACTGATGCAAAAGAAAACCAAGGCTTTCACTCATACTCTCCCTGATCGTCAGAGAGACTCCCTGAAATTGGGGAGTCCTCCTGGTCTCTCTGAAGAGTTGGTAAATCTCGTGCTATGGTAGTTTTGCCACCAATCTGGTAAACCACCAGCAGGGACGGTTCTACTGCTAGGAGGCCAGTGCTAGTATTATATTTGTACCGCCAATGTCAAGTACTGGTAACTGTTAGAATACACTCTTGGGCAGCCTATTAGGGGATGTTCACACAGCTTATTTGGCTGCTGTTTGGCCGCTAATTTTTCAGCGCTCAAAACAGCATCACTCGCCTGAAATGCGCTTCTTCAGAAGAGGTTTTTGATGAGGTTTGAATGAGGCTTTGGACGAGGTTTACCCATACAAATTAATAGCCAGGCCAAAAAATGCTCCAAAACCACGGCGCGCACTATATACACCAGTGCAGCAGATATGGCTGAAAAGGGGCCAAACACAGTCACAGGTTGACAATGTTTGGTTGGTTTTAGCCTAAGCCTATACGGCAGCTGAACCACTTTATACATCTGTGCACTTTCTTACTGGCTGTGGGTTGTTCTGTAGATAGTGGTGGTACCAGGGTAAAGCATCATGAGACACTGCCCTGACATCACCTGGTGCAGAGGGGATGCATTGTAGCTCGGCTCTGAAGCTGATTGATGTGCTGTCACCCAGCTTGGATGCAGGTGAGGAGATCCAACGTCCAGTAAAGCTGAAGGATACCACATCAGTTATCAGCATTCCTCCAAAGCTGTTACACAGTTGAGGGATAAATTAAAGAGAGCAAATATTTAGGATAAGACATAGACTTTGTTTTTCAGTTACTATTGAGATGCATAGTTTTGTAAAGGAGCTGTCTACACAAAATTATAGCAAGTGTATTATTGAGAGCTATTGTTGCGTTTTGTCTTTTTTACGGGGACAATAAAAAAAATAGACTTCAGGTTGTTACTAATCTACTCGACTCCTAAGTAATATTCGTGGCAGTCGCACGTGTCTTACCTCAGCTGTTCCTGGAATCTGAAGTCTGGAAGATTTGGTTGTTGTGTCACTGACAAAATGTGCTTGTGTGTAGAGTCTTCCTGTTGGATCCTGCAGGTTAATATTCGGCACTGCCGTTTGCCAAGTGACCAGGAAGAAGGTGTCGTTCCCCACAGTGTTGTCTATGAAGACGGTGCCGTTTAGACAGTTCTGGCTTGCAAGAGTTAATGCCACGCTCTCCAGCTGTATATGAATTAATGAAAATAGGAGCAAGCCTTAGTATTGTTTAAAACTGTACAAACTCAGTTTAAACAATTTATCATGACCTAGAAGTCTCCCTATAACCCGTCTCTCTCCTCTAAATCTCCTGATTTCTCCCCTCATGTAATCTCCATTCATGGGACAAGGTGTGCTTTCTTATGGTGTTATTCATATTACCATAGAATATACTGGGAAATCACAAAAAAATTCTAAGTGGGGCAAAATGTATAAAAACGTACTTGTGCCATGTTTACGGGAGTTTGTTTTTAAGGCGTTCACTCTTCGTTATAAATGATGTGTTCTCTGTATTCGGCAGATACAATTGCAGCAATACCAAAACGTAGAGTTTTCATTATGTTTTCGTACCGTAAAAAAAAATCCAAACATTTTCTATTTTTTTAAATTTGCACCAATGCTCCACTTTCTGCAACCAATAACTTTTATGTCCTTCCACCTACGGACCCTTGTAGGGCACTTTTTCAGCAGGCTGACTTTTCCTTTTTATTGGTACTATTTTGGGATAGATATGACTTTTTTATCACTTTTATTCCAATTTTTAGGGGATGTGAAAAGACAAAAAAAAAAAAAGCAATTTGAGTGTTTGGAATTTTTTTCTTCTACGGTCTTTAGTATAGGGGATATATAATTACATAGTTAGTACAGATGAAAAAAGACATCTGTCCATCATGTTCAACCAAGGATGGGGAAAGATGTGGATGAAGGGAAAGGAATGGAGAATTTTTTAAACTTTGGTTCCTCCAATGACTTTGGAACCCATAAATCAAGAACCAACCTGCCCTAAGGAAGATTTCACTTGCTATCTCTGGTCCCTGGGCTAAGGCTTGTGGACTGCACTAATCCTTGCCTTTCTAGCACCTGGCCAGCCTAACACTCTGACCTGAGGCAAGTTGGGAAAACTGACTGAAGCTGTTGGTCCCATCACAGTCTTGCCTCCTGCTACAGCTTCACATGCTGTCCTACCAACGTGGAGCTCTGAGCAGCTGCCTGAGACTGCGATCTCTGATGCGCTTGTGCCTTCTTAAGCTCTGACGTGCTTGTCTGCTGGCAGCACATCCGGCATTTCAGTCTGGGACTCCCAGCACTGCATGGTCTGCGGTTAACTCCTATACTCGCCAGCCCTGTTAACATAGTGCCTGGTCTCTAATCATAAAGCCTGCAATTTCCTCCCGCCGCAGCAAGTCCCCTGAAACAAGACAGACACTCCACTCCACAGCAGACTCTGCATTCCAGGCAGACTCTGTCTCATACATCTGTTCCAATACAGTTGCAGATTAAAAAAATTTTTTTACTCACCTTGAGCGCCTCCATCAACCGTCCCAGCCAGAGAGCGCCTCCATCAACTGTCCCAGCCAGAGAGCGCCTCCATCAACCGTCCCAGCCAGAGAGCGCCTCCATCAACTGTCCCAGCCAGAGAGCGCCTCCATCAACTGTCCCAGCCAGAGACTGCCTCCATCAACCGTCCCAGCCAGAGAGCGCCTCCATCAACCGTCCCAGCCAGAGAGCGCCTCCATCAACCGTCCCAGCCAGAGAGCGCCTCCATCAACTGTCCCAGCCAGAGAGCGCCTCCATCAACCGTCCCAGCCAGAGAGCGCCTCCATCAACCGTCCCAGCCAGAGAGCGCCTCCATCAACCGTCCCAGCCAGAGAGCGCCTCCATCAACCGCCCCAGCCAGAGAGCGCCTCCATCAACCGTCCCAGCCAGAGAGCGCCTCCATCAACCGTCCCAGCCAGAGAGCGCCTCCATCAACCGTCCCAGCCAGAGAGCGCCTCCATCAACCGTCCCAGCCAGAGAGCGCTCCATCAAACCGTCCCAGCCATAGAGCGCCTCCATCAATCCGTCCCAGCCACAGAGCGCCTCCATCAAACCGTCCCAGCCAGAGAGCGCCTCCATCAACCGTCCCAGCCAGAGAGCGCCTCCATCAACCGTCCCAGCCAGAGAGCGCCTCCATCAACCGTCCCAGCCAGAGAGCGCCTCCATCAACCGTCCCAGCCAGAGAGCGCCTCCATCAACCGTCCCAGCCAGAGAGCGCCTCCATCAACCGTCCCAGCCAGAGAGCGCCTCCATCAACTGTCCCAGCCAGAGACTGCCTCCATCACCTGTCCCAGCCAGAGAGCGCCTCCACAACTGATTCCAGCCAGCAGAGCGCACGCCTCCATCAACCGTCCCAGCCAGAGAGCGCCTCCATCAACCGTCCCAGCCAGAGAGCGCCTCCATCAACCGTCCCAGCCAGAGACTGCCTCCATCACCTGTCCCAGCCAGAGACTGCCTCCATCACCTGTCCCAGCCAGAGACTGCCCCCATCACCTGTCCCAGCCAGAGACTGCCCCCATCACCTGTCCCAGCCAGAGACTGCCCCCATCACCTGTCCCAGCCAGAGACTGCCTCCATCACCTGTCCCAGCCAGAGACTGCCTCCATCACCTGTCCCAGCCAGAGACTGCCTCCATCACCTGTCCCAGTCAGAGAGCGCCTCCATCAACTGTCCCAGCCAGAGAGCGCCTCCATCAACTGTCCCAGCCAGGGAGTGCCTCCATCAACTGTCCCAGCCGAGAGCGCCTCCATCAACTGTCCCAGCCTAGAGCGCCTCCATCAACTGTCCCAGCCGAGAGCGCCTCCATCACCTGTCCCAGCCAGAGACTGCCTCCATCACCTGTCCCAGCCAGAGACTGCCTCCATCACCTGTCCCAGCCAGAGACTGCCTCCATCACCTGTCCCAGCCAGAGACTGCCTCCATCACCTGTCCCAGCCAGAGACTGCCTCCATCACCTGTCCCAGCCAGAGACTGCCTCCATCACCTGTCCCAGCCAGAGAGCGCCTCCATCACCTGTCCCAGCCAGACATCTAACTGTCCAACTGTGATCTAACACTATGCTCTTCTTTTCCCTCATCATCGCTATCTCCACTCTCCTCACACTTACTGCTTATCCCCAAACTCCCTCGCTGGACAATGAACTCTACATCTCCCCCTGCATTCTACCCTCACACCTGTCTGCCGCCACCAACCTCTTCCTCACTGTTAATGCCCTCCGCACCAAACAAACCCTGCCAAACTACAGTCTATCCTACTGCCACCTACTCACCCTCTCACTGCTCCTTCTGGCTTCCGGGGACATATCCCCCAACCCAGGGCCCCCCAGCACATTCCCACCATAGTCTCTGCCTCCTCGAACAGACTCACCACTACTAATTCCGCTAATCCCTTCAACCAGATACACATCCCTCTGACCCGTGCTCCCCCCCAAACCTCTCCTTGGAGCTCTCTGGAATGCGCGGTCTGTATGTAATAAACTCTCATACATACATGACTTGTTCATCTCACGCAACCTACTCTTCCTTGGTCTGTCTGTAACCTGGCTGACTGCCGCTGGAAGAAACCTCACACCATTGATGACTTTGCCTTATACAAACACTCACAGCAGACATTTAAGTCCGCACTCGCCTCAGCCAAACAGAACTAGTTCACCACTCTCATATCCTCCCGGTCCCACAACCCCAGACAATTATTCAAAACCTTCAACTCTCTTCTCCGTCCACCAACACCTCCTCCCCCATCCCTCCTTTCAGCAGATGACTTTGCCATTCACTTCCTCCAGAAGATCAACCTCATCAGAGAAAGCTTCAGCCCGCAGTCCCCACCACCCTCCCTTACCCTTGCAACCTGCTCTTCCCCCTTAACTTGCTTCCCCACGGTCACTCATGACAAGCTCTCCTCCTTACTGTCCAAATCCAACCTCACTACCTGTAGTCTTGACCCACTGCCATCCCACCTCATCCCAGACCTCAGTGCTTCTATCATCCCAGCACTCACCCATCTCTTCAACCTATCAATAACCTCTGGCATCTTCCCTTCTGCCTTTAAACATGCTACTATCACTCCAATCAAAAAAACAACCCTTGACCCCTCTTCTCTGTCCAACTATCGCCCCATCTCACTGCTCCCTTTTGCTTCCAAACTCCTCGAGCAGCACGTCTATCTTCAGCTGTCCTCCCACCTCTCCTCCAACTCTCTTCTTGACCCACTACAATCTGGTTTTCGACCCCACCACTCTACCGAAACTGCCCTAACCAAAGTCACTAATGATCTAGTAACTGCTAAAGCCTCATGCCACTACTCTGTGCTCCTCCTCTTGGACCTTGTCCCTCTGCCTTTGACACTGTCGACCATTCCCTCCTGCTACAAATCCTCTCCTCCCTCGGCATCACGGACTTGGCTCTTTCCTGGATCTCCTCGTACCTCACTGATCGGACTTTCAGCGTCTCTCATTCTTGCTCCACCTCCTCCCCCCGGCCACTCTCTGTTGGTGTCCCCCAAGGGTCAGTCCTGGGCCCACTACTCTTTTCTATCTACACCCTTGGCCTCGGTCAGCTCATAGCCTCACATGGCTTTCATTACCACCTGTATGCTGATGATACCCAACTCTACATCTCTGGCCCAGATGTCACTTCTCTACTACTCCCCGGATCCCTGACTGTCTGTCCTCCATTTCCTCCTTCTTCTCATCACGTCTCTTAAAACTAAATGTGGAGAAAACAGAACTCATCATCTTTCCACCATCCAACTCTACCCCTGCCCCTGATCTCTCTATCTCAGTCAACGGCTCTACACTCTCACCGGTCCCACAAGTCCGCTGTCTTGGGGTAATCCTAGACTCTGCTTTATCTTTCAAACCGCACATCCAAACCCTCACCTCTGCCTGCCGCCTCCACCTGAAAAACATCTCTCGCATCCGCTCATTCCTCGGCTATGACACTACAAAAATGCTGGTCCATGCCCTTGTCATCTCCCGCCTAGACTACTGCAACATTCTTCTCAGTGGCCTCCCAGCTAGCACCCTCGCTCCCCTCCAATCCATCCTTAACTCTGCTGCCCGTCTTATCCACCTCTCTCCTCGCTACTCCTCTGCTTCTCCCCTCTGCCAATCCCTTCACTGGCTTCCCATTGCCCAGCGAATTCATTTCAAGCTACTAACCATGACCTACAAGGCTCTCCATGACCTCTCCCCTCCATACATCTCTGCCCTAAAATCCAAATATCTTCCCCCACGCACACTCAGCTCCTCACAGGACCTTCTCATCAGCTCTCCCCTGATCAGCTCCTCACACAACCGTCTCCAAGACTTCTCCCGTGCTTCACCCACACTCTGGAACTCACTGCCCCAACACATCAGACTCTCCCCCACTTTCACCAGCTTCAAAAGCAACCTGAAAACCCATTTCTTCAGGCTTGCCTATAACCTTCACTAAACTTGTCACTACTTCCTCCACAGACATGTCTGCCCCTCACCTCCTGTCTCTTTCCCCCTCCTTGTAGATTGTAAGCCCTCGCGGGTAGGGTCCTCTCTCCCTCTGTTGTGCCAATTGTCATTATCCCTTATCACTGTACTCGTTTGACTTATGTAATGTATGTAACCCCCTCGAATGTACAGCGCCCTGGAATCAATGGCGCTTTAAAATAAATAATAATAATAATAATAATTTCATTCCTGATCCCATCAGACTGGATCTAGATATATCAGGCTCCATAAGTATTAATATTATTTAGTAGTCAGTGGTTATCTAAGTCTTTCCTGAAGCCTCAACTGTTCCTGCTGTGTCCAGCTCCTCGGGCGGCTATTCCACAGATTCACATTTTTCACAGTGAAGAACGTTTTTCTACTCTGGAGATTGAATCCTTTTTTTCTCCAGCCGAATGGAATGTCCCTTTTGTCTTTTGTGTGGGTTTTACATGAAATAATTTCTCCCCATACTTTTTGTAGGGGCCATTTATATACTTATATAAATTAATCATGTCCCCCCAGAGCCGTCTTTTCTCAAGGCTAAATAAGTTCAATTCTACTAACCTCTCCTCATAACTAAGATGCTCGATTCCCCTTATAAATTTGGTTCCTCATCTTTGTACTTTCTCTACGATGCACCATTCCCCTGGTTAGTTTGGTTGCTCATCTTTGTACATTCTCTAAAATGCTCCATTACCGTTATTAGTTTGGTTTCTCGTCTTTGCACTCTCTCTAAAATGCTCCATTCCCCTTATTTGGTTTCTCGTCTTTGCACTTTCTCTAAAATGCTCCATTCCCCATATTAATTTGGTTGCTTGTCTTTGCACTCTCTCTAAAAATGCTCCATTCCCCTTATTAGTTTGGTTTCTCGTATTTTCACTTTCTCTAAAATGCTCCATTCCCCTTATTAGTTTGGTTTCTCATCTTTGTGGTTTCTCATCTTTAGTTCTTTTAACCTTTCCTCGAAACTAAGGTGCTCCATTCCCGCTATGATGTTATATTTTAATTGATCGGACTTTTATGGACCTAGCGATACTAATTATGTGTAACTTTTATATATTTTATTTGTTTGTAAAATGGCAAAAAGGGGATGATTTGAATTTTTTTTTTTTTTTACACTTTTAAACATTATTTATTTTTTACTTGTACATTGAGTTCCCCAGGGGCGTAACTATAGGGGGTGCAGAGATAGCAGTCGCTACCGGTCACTGCAGCCTGAGGAGGCCCAGTATTGGAAAGGGCAAAGGATAACTGGGGGCCCCATTTCACATTTTGCACCAGGGCCCAAGAGCTTGAAGTTACGCCTCTGGAGTTCCCCTTGGATACTTGACCACTATGGGGCTCGACCACTAGTACATCCTTTTGTATTGTATAAACAATGCAGAAGGATGAACAAAGATGGTGGTTTTACTAATTACTACATGGGGCAAGAAGTAGTAAAACAGGAAACATGACGGTGATTGAAACCTGCACAAAGCTTCCAGCCGCCATGTTCACTGATCAGTACCCCGCGATGTTGCTGTTGATGGGATATGGTGCGCGGCACTGTTTCTCATTCATTTATTTGCAGCGGCTGCGATGGCCGCGGCGTCAAGGGTAGTAGAGACCCGATCTTTGCTGTTAGTGAGGGTTCAACGACCCAACAGCCGCACCTGCCGTGTAGAGCAGCTCACGATGAGTCTGCCCCATACTCCTTTAACACTGCCATTACGTACTAAAACATCATGGTGGGTGAAAGGGAAATCTTCAAGGGGTTTTTCCATAATCAGAAGGGGGTGTGTGTGATTTGTTTGAACTGCATATCATGTGACTCAGCAGGGAACATCACCGGGGCCTTTTCTCTCTCTAGTCAAAAAAAAGGTCTGTTTATGTATAGAGCTGAAAGAGCTACAATGTAGCCAGAGGGTATTTTTGCCTCACAGACAAGGGGCCTAGGTTCAAAACCCGCAGGGAAACCCAAAACTTGGATATTTTTTTCTCTTTTTCAAAGCAAAAGACCTCAATGAGGGTTTTTTTTTTTTATTTATTTGCACTGTTTTACAATTACTAAGGGTACAGAGGGCAGGAGTAGAAAGAACACCTGGGGTTCAAAACTTCTCACATGAGTGTGGGGGGATTACTAAGGAGTACAGAGGACAGGGGGTAGAATGACGGCACATGGGGTTGAACACTCACTCACGGGGATTGTGATTACTAAGGGGAACAAGGACAGGAGAAGAAAACAGCACCTGGATTGAACACCACTCAGCATGAGTTGTGTGATTACTAAGGGGTACAGGAAAGGGAGTAGAATGACAGCACCTGGGGTGAATACTCCTCAGCAGTGAGTGTGTGTGATTACAAGGAAACAAGGGGGGAGTGGGTGACAGCACCTTGGGGTTTAAAATTCGCTCAGTATGGGTGTGGATTACTAAGGGTACAGATGACGGGGGTAGAATGACACACCTGGGCTGAACACTCCTCAGAAATGATGGGTAAACTAAGGGTAAAGAGGACAAGATGGAATGACAGCACCTGGGGTTTAATACTTGCTCAGCAAAGGGGTTTTTGGGGAAAAAAAGGAAAAAGGGACAGGATTTCAATTCCAGCACCTGGTGTGAACCTCTCACGCAGGGGTGGTTGATTGCAAAAGGGCACAGAGGGCAGGGGTAAATGACACACCGGTGTTGAAAATATCGCAAGAGTGTGGTGATTTCTAAAGGGTACAAGGACGGGAGTAGAATGAAAGCACCTGGGTTTTTAAACTGCCAGCAGGAATGAAAGATTACTAAGGGTACAGAGGACAGAAAAAGACATACCTGGGTTTAACACCCTCAGATGAGTTGTGTGTTACATGGGTACAGAGGGCGGGGAAAATGACAGCACCGGGGTTGAAACCGTTGGGATGAGTGTTTTAATTTTCAAGGGTACAAGACAGGGAAGTGACAGCACCTGGGGGAAAAACCCCTCAGAGTGAGTTGTGTAATCTAGGGGTACGAGGAGGGGGAAAAGACAGAACTGGGGTTTGAAAACTCCCCCAGTATGAGTGTTGTTTGCGGATAAGAGGACGGAGAAGAATACGCACCTGGTTGAAACCGCTTTGGGAGTGAGTGTGTGTGATTATAAGGAGACAGAGAAAGGGCTTAAAGACAGCACCTGGGGTGAACACTCACTCCAGTGAGGTTTTTAATTACTAAGGGGGTACAGAGGGCAGGGGGTAGAATGCACACCGGGGTTAACCTCGCTCAGCAGTGGGTGTGTGATTACTAAGGGTACAGAGGAAGGAGTAGAATGACAGCACCGGGGGTTGAACACTCCTTGCGGGGTGGTGTGATTACTAAGTACGAGGGGCAGGAGTAAAAGACGCACCTGGGTTAACACTCACCAGTGTGAGTGTTGTGATTACAAGGATTACAGAGGACGGGGGAAAGACAGCCCGGTGGAACACTGCTCGGAGGAGTGTGGGGGATTACTAAAGGGTACGAGGAATGGGAAAAAAGACAGCACCTGGTGTTGAACACCGCTCAGCGTGAGTGTGTTTGGGTTACTGGAAAGGGAAAGACTACATAGCTCCTGAGAGGGAAAGGGGGGTCTGAGCATGTGCGGCCGGGGCTGAGGAGCTTTCCCTCACTGACGCATCCCCGGGGGATACGTACACTAGACATAAGATCACTAAAACAAAAACGGTGCAGAATTTTTAATGATGAAAGATGAATGTTTGTTATTTAATTTGCAAGCTTTCTATATCAATTTTATTTTGTGGCAAAACCGCTTTAACCAGACTATTCATCAGTTTTTACAGGAACAGTGGCTGTCACTGTGAGTGCTCAAAAGGTTGGAGATTAGTAGTACAAAGGAAAAATTGTTGCCCTTCCCTGCCTAAAAAGGAGAAAGTCCTCTATATTTTCCCCCTTTTCCTCTCTTCAGGAAATCCATGGATAATGCATAACCATCAATAATAAGGTTGAATTTGCAACAACCAAGCCCCGCACATCATAGGAGTAAAACAGTACAATACCTGGATGGTCTGTTTACTGATGTCCCCACTTCCAGATGGGATGGAAGAGAAAGCATCAATCAGACCCAGTGCATTGAAGCTGTCTGTAGCGAAAAACTTCAAGCCGCCTGGAAAATAGAGGATGACTGTAAGCAAGGCTGTGAAAAATATCTCCTAGGTATATTATGTTAACAATCACTGTGCTTTGAAGGGTTCATGCAGACACATTCTAACACAACACTCACAGCTATTTCTGAAAGTTGTATACAAAAAAATGGGACATTACTTACTCTGTATTAGTGTTGAGCGATTATTATCGACAAAGTTGAAATCGGCACAGTTTTTATGTTGATCGAAATTTTTAGATCATGCGATAATTTAGGTTAAAATCTGTGCATCATCTATTAATATCGCGCCATTTTCGGCGCTTCCTGTCATTTTGGCGGCCAGCAAATCAGATTACAGAATAGAGCAGGGTGAGATGTGTGTGCGACGTCATGACTGGGATGTGTATGGTTGCGATTGGTTTGGAAAAATCACATGACCTCGTTTTAAAATAGAACAGCGTTTCCTGTTTCAGCCTCAGTGTCTCTCAGCGTCTCAGAGCAGAAGGACGTGCGCTCTGCCTGTGTCCAAACAGCTCAGCAAAATTATTCTATTTGTTCACAGAGAAACCTCTACTGTTAGCTGTGATCCTTACAACTTAGTTAGATTAGAGATTGGAAGATTTTATGTAGTTAGGTAGAGAATTTTAAAGGACATCTACCGCTGTAAAGTCACGGGGGAGACGGGGGGGGGAGGGGCCCGCGGGCGAACACAGACAACTCTATAAAGAATACTGGATAAAGTTCACCAAGACTTAGTGTAAACATTGCACCCGCAATAGCTTTATTATTAACAGTTTTCTATTGAAATAATTTCCTGGATATTGGGCAGCCTGAACTTATATTAGGATACACATCTTTTCTAGTAACTGCAGGTTCTTTTGTTAGGTGCAAAATTCCCCTTTTATTGTCGGTATACAATTTCAGATAGGTGTTCTTTTTCAATTTTGCCCAAATTTCCCCCTTTGTTGATTAGCCACCTTTTTCAGTTAAATTAGAATCCAGCAATTTTGTAAGGGGCAGCCCCCAGGTTGATAGGTGCCCAAAAAAACCCCTTTTATTATCCGAAAACATTACAGATACGTGTTTTTTTCACTTTTTTCCCCGTTTCCCGATTTGTTCCCTTTAGGCACCTTGCACTTTTAAAAGTGGGAAAGCAGCAAATTTTGTAGTTACCCCCAGGTGAATTGAAAATTTTCCAAAAATTCCTTTTATTTCAGAATACATAAAAAAGATACGTGTTTTTTTTTCACTTTAGCCCAGTTTCCCGATTTGTTGATAGAGCCACCTTGGGAGTTTAAATTTTTAATCCAGGGAATTGTGTAGTTACCCCAAAGGGGAATTGATAGGTGCCAAAAAAAAAACCTTTTTTTTCCCCAATACATTACCGATACGTGTTTTTTCACTTTGGGGGGGACTACAGCTTTGTTCATTGGGGGGCCCCTTGCACTTTAAAAAGTGAATTTTAGCAATTTTGTAGTCACCACAGGTGAATTTAAAGGTGCCAAAAAATACCTTTTATTATCCAAAAACATTTTTAGATACGTGTTTTTTTCATTTGGGGCAGGCCAGCTTTGTTGATAATCTACTTTGCAGTTTAAATTTGAAAACAGCAATTTTGTAGTCAGCACAAAGGGGAATTGATAGGTTTCCAAAAAAAACCTTTTTTTATCCGAATACATTACAAAAAACGTGTTTTTTGCACTTTTGCCCAGTCCAGATTTGTTGATAGGCCCCCTTGCAAATAAATTTGAATCCAGCACTTGTGTAGTTACAAAAGGTGAATTGATTGGTGCCAAAAAAAAAAACCTTTTTTTAAACCGGGAAAACATTACAGGTTTCGTGGGTTTTTTTACTTTGGCGCAAATACGCTTTGTTTATTGAGGGGACCCCTTTCAATTAAATGTTGGGGAAAACAGCAATTTTGTTGTCACCAAGGTTTAATTTAAAGGTGCCAAAAATTTCCTTTTTTATCCAAAAACATTTCAGGATACTGTTTTTTTTACTTTTTGGGGCAGGCCAGCTTTGTTGGGTAGATCTACTTTTTCAGTTTTTTAAAATTTTAAAAACAGGGAATTTTGTAGGGCAGCCAGGGGGAAATTTTAAAGGGGCCAAAAAAATCCTTTTATTAAAGAATAAAATTACAGAAAAGTTTCCCTTTTTTTTCATTTTTTGGGGCCCCGTTTTCCGGGGTTTTTGGGTTGGGTTTAGGCCCCCTTGGGGAAATTTAAATTTTGAATCCCCGCAATTGTGTAGTTAAACCCAGGGGTTGGGGGTTTTTTAGGTGCCAAAAAATTTTCCTTTTATTATTCCGGAAATACATTACAGATTTCGTGGGTTTTTTCACTTTTTGGCCCCACTAAATTTGGCTTTTGTATTGGGGGGCCCCTTGCACTTTTAAAAGTGATTTTCAAGCAATTTTGTTGTTTACCCCCCGGGGGGGAAATTTTAAAAAGGGGCCAAAAAATAAACCTTTTTATTATCCGAATACCCTTTCAGAATACGTGTTTTTTTACTTTTTGGCGGCCCCGGGGATGCTTGGTTTTTGGGATTTTGGGGGGTTTTTTCCTTTTCAGTTTAAAATTTTTTAATACAGGCAATTTTGGTAGGGGGGCACCCCCCCCAAAAAAAATTTTAAAAGGGGGGCCAAAAAAAAAAACCTTTTTTTTTTATTTTCCGGGAATTTTAAATTTCAGGGGAAACGTTGGTTTTTTTGGGAATTTTTTTTCCCAGTCCAGGGTTTGGTTTTTGGTTTGGGGCCCCCCTTGCAATAAAATTTTAATCCCCAAGGTTTTTTGTGGGGTTTCCAACAGGGGGGAATGGGGGAGGTGGGCCAAAAAAATACCTTTTTTTTCCGAATACCCTTTTCAAGGATGTTTTTTTTTCACTTTGGGGCACTACAGTTTGTTCATTGAGGGGGACCCCCTTGGCCCCTTAAAAAAGTGAAATTTCAGCAATTTTTTTAGGGCACCAAGGTTTTTAATTTTTAAAGGGGGCCCAAAAAAAACCTTTTTATTTATTCCCAAAATACAAATTTTAGGGTACGGTTTTTTTTTTTTCATTTGGCGCAGGGCCAGCTTTGTTTATAGATCTTTTCTTTTGGCCCTTTTAAATTTTTAATTCAGCAATTTTGTAAATCAGGCCCAGGGGGAAAATTTTAGGGGGCCCAAAAATACTTTTTTTATTATCCGAAATACATTACAGAAACGGTTTTTTTGGGACTTTTGCCCAGTTCCGGGTTTTGTTTGGGTAGGAGCCACCCTTTCAAAAAAAATTTTTAAAACCAGGGAATTGGGGTAGTTACCACAGGTGAATTGATAGGTGCCAAAAAAAATTAACCCTTTTTTTTTCCGGGAAAAATTACAGATACGTGTTTTTTCAAATTTGGCGCCACAAGCTTTGTTCATTGAGGCCCCTTTCACTTAAAAAGTGAATACCGCAAAATTTTTTAGTCAAAAACAGGTGAAATTTTTAAAAAATTTCCAAAAAAAAACCTTTTTTTTATTTTGGGAAAACATTTTCAGATACGTTTTTTTTTTCACTTTTGGGGGCAGGCCGGGTTTGTTGATTTTTGGGTCTTTAACTTTTGCAGTTAAATTTGAATACAGCAAATTTTTGTAATTTAGCACAGGGGAATTGTTGGGTTTTTTCCCCAAAAAAAAAACCTTTTTTTTTCCGAATACATTACAGAAACCCTGTTTTTTGCACTTTTGCCCCGTCCCGATTTTTTTGATAGAGCCACCTTGGAAATAAATTTGGGAATTTCCCGGCAATTTGTTGGGGTTACCACGGGGGAATTGAAGGGTTGGCCCAAAAATTACCTTTTTTTTTTTCGAATCCAAAACCCCAAATTTTCGGGGTTTTTTCACTTTGGCGCAAATTTCGGGGTTTGGTTTTATTTTAAGGGGACCTTGCACTTTTAAAAGTGAAATTTCAGCAATTTTTTTAGTCCCCACAGGGTGAATTTGGGAAAAGGGGCCAAAAATTCCCTTTATTATCCAAAATACATTTCATATACGTGTTTTTTTTCTTTTTTGGGCAGGCCAGGCTTTTTGATTTGATCTACTTTCCGTTAAATTTGATTTCAGCAATTTTGTAGTCAGGGACAGGGGGGAATTTAATAGGTGCCAAAAAATAACTTTTTATTTTTCCGGGAAAACATTACAGGAAAAGTTTTTTTTTGCACTTTTGGGGCCCTTCCAGATTTGGGGGTTTATAAAAGGGGACCTTTTCCAAAAAAAATTTTGGAAACAAGGGGAATTTTTGGGGAGGGTTAAACCCCAGGTGAAATTGGGTAGGTGGGCCAAAAAAAAAAAACCTTTTATTATTTTTCCCAATAAATTTTCAGATTAAGTTTTTTTTTTTAAATTTTGGGGACTAACTGTTTTTTTTCATTGAGGCCCCTTTCAAATTAAATGTTTAATACAAAACAAATTTTTTTAGGGCACCAAGGGGGGAATTTGGGAAAAGGGGCCAAAAATAAACCCTTTTTTTATCCGAATTACATTTCAGGGTTCGTTTTTTTTTTCACTTTGGGCAGGGGAGCTTTGTTATAGATCTACTTTTCAGTTTTTAAAATTTTTTAAAACAGGCAATTTTGTAAATCCCGCCCCAGGGGAAATTTGATAGGTTTCCAAAAAAAATTTCCTTTTTTTTTATTTCCGGGAAAAAACCCTTACAAAAAACGTGTTTTTTGCCTTTTTTTCCCCGTTTCCCGGGTTTGGTTTATTTGAGCCACCTTTGCAAAAAAATTTTAATCCAGCAATTGTGTAGTTACCACAGGGTTTAAATTTTATTTGGTCCCAAAAAATACCCCCTTTTATTATCCGGGAAATACAGTTACAGAAAAAGTGTTTTTTTCCCTTTGGGGGGCACTACAGCTTTGGGTTTATTGAGGGCCCTTTGACTTAAATGTGGGAATTTTCAGGAATTTTGGGAGTCACCACAGGGTTGGGAATTTAAAAGGGGCCAAAAAAAACCTTTTATTATCCCAAAATAACATTTTTTGATAAGTGTTTTTTTCAATTTTTGGCCCCAGGGGCCCGCTTTTTTTTGAATAGATCTACTTTTTTTTCGGGTTTTAAAATTTTAATAACCCGGGGAAATTTTTGGGGAGTCAGCCAAAAAGGGGGAATTTTATAGGTGCCCAAAAAAACTTTTTATTCTCCAAATTTCATTACAGAAAATGTTTTTTTTTTCACTTTTGCCCCGTCCAGATTTGTTGATAGGCCCCCTTGGGAAAAAAAATTTGAATCCAGAACAATTTGGGGTTTTGTTACCCCCAGGTGAATTTTTATAGGGGGGCCAAAAAAAAACCTTTTTTTTTATTCCGAAAACATTACAGATACGTTTTTTTTTAAATTTGGCGGGACTAACCGCTTTATTCATTGAGGCACCTTGCACTTAAATTTTGAATACAGCCCAATTTTTTAGTCACCACAGGTTGGGAAATTTAAAGGGGCCAAAAATACCCTTTTTTTATCCAAAATACATTTCAGGGTACGGTTTTTTTTTTTTTCACTTTTTTGGGGCAAAGGGCCCGGGTTTTTTGGGGGAAAGATCTACTTTGCGTTAAAATTTTAATTTCGAAATTTTTGTAGTTCCCCCCCCCACAGGGTGAAATTTATAGGGGGGCAAAAAAATTTTCCTTTTTTTTTCCGAATTTCATTACGCAGGAAAACGTGTTTTTTTCACTTTTGCCCCGTCCCCGATTTGTTTATTAAAAGCCCCCTTGGGAGTTTTAAATTTGGAATTTCCAGGGGAATTTTGTAGTTAAACAAGGGGGAAAAATTTATAGGTGGGGCCCAAAAAAAACCTTTTATTATTCGTTTTACATTTACAGATACGTTTTTTTTTTCACCCTTTTTGGGGGCCCCTACAGCTTTTGGTTTCATTGGGCACCCTTTCACTTTAATGTGAATTCAGCAATTTTGTTTGTCACCCCAGGGGGGAATTGAAAAGGGGGCCAAAAAAATTTTTTTATTATCCGAATAAATTTCGCATACGGGGGTTTTTTTTACTTTTGAACAAATAAGGGTTTGTTCATTGAGGCACCTTGGGACTTTAAAAAATTTAAATAAGGGAATTTTGGTTTGCCCCCCACAGGGGAAATTTATAGGTTGGGGCCCAAAAAAAAGCCTTTTTTATTAAACCGGAAAAACATTTTTAAAAAATTTTTGTTTTTTCACTTTTTGGGCCGGCCAGCTTTTTTTGTAGATTTTACTTTGCAGTTAAATTTGAAAACCCCGGTATTTTGTAGTCACCACGGGGGGAATTGAAAGGTGCCAAAATTTCCTTTTTAAATCCCGTTTTTACATTTTAGACAGGGGTTTTTTTCCACTTTTGGGGGCAGTCAAGCTTTGTTGGGTAAAATCTACTTTGCAGTTAAATTTGAAATTTTCAGGGAATTTTTGTTTTTGATTTGAGGGATTTGAGAATAGCTGTGAATTTTCCGTCTTTTAATAAGAGGGCTTTCCAAAAACTCTTCCATACCCCTTTTCAAAATTTTTTTTATTTCTGAACATGGGGGCGGGAAATTCAGGTGGTAAGCGGGGCAAAAAAAGGGGGGTAGGACATGGAGGTTGGGGGTTCCCAGAGAAAAGGGGCTCCCTTTCCCGTGGGGTTTGGGGAAAAAACCGGGATTTTCCAGCGGGATCGTCAGTTGGGGAGGACCGTAAAGGCCTGTCCCTTTGGTGGGTCGGGGCCCCGGGGGAATCTCGTAAGAACAGCGTCGCCAATTGTTTCCCTTTAGTGGTTTTAATTTCAACCTGCATCCAAACAGGTTTTTACCTCCTTTGTCCTCCCTGTCACCGGCCAAATTTTTGTATCTTTAGGCATCATCAGTTCCGGTTTTCCCAAAATTTAAAAGCAGCCCAAAATGTCAAAATCGTGTAACCCCCCATTTTGGATAATCCCCTTTTTTTGAAAGCTATTGATGATGCGGTTGGGGGGGGCAGAAGGGATGTTAAAAGATCAAGAGGTAAAGAGGGATGGGTTTTCTCTGCTTGAAGGGGCCCCCATAAATGTTTTCCCCTTCGAGGAGGAGGGAAGGGAAGCCCCCCGGGGCAAACGGCCCCAAAAATCCCGGGGCGGTTTTTGGGGAACGGGCCTTTCAGGGGGCCCCCTTGCTTTGTAGGCCCGCAAAATTTCTGGAAAGGGAGGAAAAGTCAGGACGACGAAAATCCCCGAGTTTTTGATGTTTTGATGACGACATTGCGGATTTTCCCAATTTTTGGTTTTTTCAGCAGAATTTGGTTTTTCGGGGCGGCTTCAAACAACTGGGGCGAGGAGGAAGACCCTGGGGGTTTAGTGTCAGTACGTGTTTTTCCCCCTAAAAAGGGGGAGGGGGGGCCGGGGTTTTGCAAGAAGTTTCCCCTTTATTTGATTCCGCCCAGCCACGGTTTAGCGGGAAACCCCCCGCTCCTCGCTTTATCGCCGTAAAAAAGGGCCAGGGGGAAACCCCTTTAAGCCTGGGCCCTTTTTGAGCAAGTCTGGGTTCACCCAGCGAATTTTCATATGCCGCCTTTCCCCTAAAAATTTAAATAGAGGGAAAAAAACAGGGCCGGAAAATTTTGGGAATAAAAAATCCGGCCCCGGGCCCAAAAAAAGGCCCCCCGAAGGCCCCAATACAATATCCCCTTACAAAAATTTTCCCTTGTTTTGACCCTCGGGGCCAAATTTCTAAAATTAAACTTCAATAAAAAAGGTGCTTTCTTTCCGGGGGTTTTTGGGGGGTTTTGGGGAATTTATGTGTTTTTTTGGTTTTTCGGGTTTTTTGCAGATTTAAGGGGCCCGAGCTGTTAATGCTGTACATTTCTGCACCACAAAAAAAAAACGCATCCCAAAAAAAAAGCACCAAAATGCTCTGTTTTGAGAGCCCCCTACAACAAGCCCAAAGGAAGAAAAAAGTGGTGCAGAGAAAGCCCTCGTCACAGAGTTAGGGGGGTGCGCTTTGCTTTATTTAAACAGGGACAAGCCCCCACTGACCTAATAAGCAACCCATTTTAACCCTTACAAAACCCCCCAATCACATCACCCTGTGCAGGTCACCCTCACATGAATTTCAGAATGACTCAACACAGAGTAAAATTACCCCTGGGCAGCGGGACTCCCCAGGAAAACGTTTATCTCTGAAAGGGAAGCTGTTCTCTTTTTCCTTTTCTTCTTTCTGGCCCAAAAACCTCCATGAAAATTTCTTGTTTATTTCCCCCCCCTTTTTCCCCCCCCCCGTTCTCCCCCCCCCCATTTCCCCCCCCCCCCCCCCCCTTTCCCCCCCCGTTCCCCCCCCCTTGGGTTTTTCCCCCCAACATGCAGTGTTTTTTTAGTTTTGGGCACTACTGTCCCTGAGAATTTTTCCCAAATCCTTTAACTCCTCTCTTTTCCAGCCTTCCCCCTCAATTCCCCCAAACCGGGGTTTTGTTAGGGCCCCAAAAAAAAAATTTGGGAAATTTAAAAAATTCAGATAAAAAAAAAAGAAGGGGGACCCCCATTAGCTAGGTAAAAAAAAGGGGCTTTCCCCCCCATTAATTTGGTAGGTAGAAGGGGGGCCCACCCCAGTAACAGCCGGCAGGGTGGGGGGTGGCCCCCGTAATTTTGGGCCCGGGTTTGCTGGGGCTGTCCCCAGTAAAACAGGGGGTGGGAGGGCCCGGGGGGGGTAATTTTGCAGTCAGGGCCGGGGAAGTATGCAGGGCCGGGGGGTGTCTATTGGGCCCCGGCTGGGGGGGACCCTATAGGTAGGCAGGGGCACTCTATTTTCCAGGAGGGGGGAATCCCCCCCTTAAAGGTTTGGCCCCGGGGCAGTCATGCCCCTTTTGGCCCCCCCCCCCTGGGGCGAGTTTTTTTTATTAGCGAGGCGGGCCAGGGGGTGTATAGAGAGCCCGGCGGGGGCCCGGAGGGGATAGAAAAGGGGGCCCGGAAAGGGCCAGGGGGGGTTTTAGAGGGCGGCCCGGGGGAGGGGCCAGGGGGGGGGGGTTTAGGAGAGGGCCGGCGGACCAGGGGGTATAAAAAGGGCCAGGCAAGGGGGGCCGGTGGAAGGGGGTA
This sequence comes from Phyllomedusa bahiana, assembly GCA_025379985.1. Lineage (NCBI taxonomy): Eukaryota > Metazoa > Chordata > Amphibia > Anura > Hylidae > Phyllomedusa > Phyllomedusa bahiana. The sequence goes on from JAODAL010003463.1 coordinate 44,018, forward strand.
GAGGGGGGCCAGGGGGGGCCAGGGGGGGTATAGAGAGGGCCCGGGCAGGACCAGGGGGGGGATAGAGAGGGCCAGGCAGGGACCAGGGGGGTTTTAAAGAGGGGCCAGGCAGGGCCAGGGGGGTTTTTAGAGGGGGGCCAGGGGAGGGCCAGGGGGGGTATTTTGAGGGGCCCGGGGAGGGCCAGGGGGGTAACAGAGGGCCTGGGGGGTATTTCAGGGGGGCCGGCAGGGCCAGGGGGGTTTTATAGCGCCAGGCAGGGCCAGGGGGGGATAAGAAGGGCCAGGGGGGGGTTTTTTAAGAGGGGCCAGGCAAAGGGGAAAGGGGGGTTTTAAAAGAGGGCCAGGCAGGGCCAGGGGGGGTTATTTAAAAAGGGGGCCCGGGGGGTATAAGAGGGCCAGGCAGGGCCAGGGGGTGGGGGATTTTTGCGGGCCCGGGGAAAAGGGCCAGGGGGGTAATTTTAAAAGGGCCAGGCAAAAGGGGCCCGGGAAAAATATAGCGCCCAGGGAGGGCCAGGGGGGGTATATAGGGCCCCGGGGGAGGGGCAGTAAGTAGGGTTTAAAAAAATAATTAAAAAAACTTACTTACCCGATGTCTTTCCCTCCTCTTTGTTCCCCCCCAATTTCCCCCCCCCCCCCCAAACCCTCCCCCCCTGAACCCCCCACCCCTTCCCCCCCCTCCCCCCCCCCCCCGGGGGTTGGGGGGGGGGCGGAGCAGGCGCGCGATGGGGCGTCATCAACCCTCGCGCGCCCTGCCCCGGGGGGGCCTCCCGGGAGTGAACAGGGGATCAATAGATCCCAGGATGTTCAGGGATCGGTGTGCCTGCACCGCGGTTGCAGGCGGCGGCCTGTGATGGGGTGCATGGTTGGGGTCGTGGGCCCCGGGGGCCGGGGGCAGCGAAAAGGGGGGCCCCCGGGCGCCCTATTTCGACCCATTGCGGCCCCTTTTGCGTGCGCCGGCAATCGGCGCCCGCCGGGGGGGGGGGGAAACCCCCGGCCCCCTCGGCGGGGCCCCGACCCGGGCCCCTGGGGGCCCGGCCCCGGGGCCCCCGGCCGGGCAAGTCCCGGTTTGCCCTAGGGCCCCATTTCCGGGGGGGCCCAAGTACCTTAGGTGGTTAACCCCCACCAACATGTTAGTAAACATGCGGGGAAATGCATGGGGGGGGAAATGGAGGAACATTTTGGCCAAAAAAGGCCAGCCCGACGCCGGGCCTAAAAACCCACTGTCACCCCCCTCCGTCTCCCCTCCTCCTCCCCCCTCCCCCAACCCAAGCGTTCCTAGCTGCCCTTGTCTCTAAGAGTCATGATCGGGATCGCCTCCGCTTCACCTCCACCTCGCCCGGTACCACCGCACCCCCAGAGCCCCACCCTACCCCTGCCCCCCCCGCCAGTTTTATGACCTCCCACGCCGTACAGCCGCCAGTTTTGCACCCAAAGTTTTTCTGTCTTCCAGGTTTGGGAGCAGAAAAAAACATTTAACCCCAAAACCATCCCAAACCCAAAAAAAGCCTAAATTGTGCCCATTGCCAGGTTTTTTTGGCCCTTGGGAAAATGTTCCCTTTTCCGGTCGGGTGGAACAGAGGGGGTTCCGCCACTCGGGCCCCTCCCCCTCCCCCCACATCCCAGATGCCGAGCAGGCATTTCTTTGCCAAAAAAGCTTCCCTCCCCTGGCCACCCAACGTGTCTTCTAAAATTTAAAGCGGTTGTCTGCATCTTTTTTGGGTTTCCCGGAAAATTTCCATATGCCCAAACCGCCACATGACTAGTAACCCGGGCCCAAGGCCGCTATATCTCTGAAAAAGCTCACTGGGTAAAGCGGGGGTGGATGTCTCAGGCGGGGGTGACGGTTGTTTCTCATGCTCGGCGCCGCTCTTAAAAAACCGGGGGATAGTGCGGGGTTTCCCTTTCCCCCCAAGGCCCCCTGGTGGCTTTAACGGGCCCCAAAAAAAAACCAGGCCGTGTTGTTTTTTAATCTGTTTTTGGAGCCCGGGACACACAGGTCAGGAGCTGTGGAGGCTCTCCGCAACAAAAGCCCAAGCGTGGTGGGTAAACAAAAACCCGGGTGCCAGGAAGGTGGTGTGCGATAACGGACAAAAATCTGCTGGCCGCCCTTAAGATCGGTGGCGGGAGCAAATCCCTTCCCGGGCCCACATTTTCATGAACCCTTTCGTCCAGAAATTTCAAAAGAGCTACCCGGGTCGGGGACTGCCTGTTTTGGGGGGTTCTGAGCCATTGGTTGGGGGGGGACCCCTTAGTTTTTTGGGAAACCGGGGAACCCCCCGTTGGGGCCCCCTCCTTGAAAAACAACCTGGGGTCCCGGGGCCAGGAAAAGGGAGGGGGGAAAGACCGGAACCCCCCGGGGAAAAAATTGGGGGGGAAAACCCGGAGACTTTTTTTTTCTCCTTTCAACCCCAAAAAACCCAAGGGGGGGGTCCTGACAAGGGTTTCCCCAAACCAAAAAATTTAAAATTTCGGTCTTCATTAGGCAGTGGTTCGGGGCCCAGAGTAGTGAAAGGGGGTGGCGCTTCAGCTTAGGGTGCATCTTTCCCCCCCCCGGCAAGTTGGGTGTGTTAAACTGTGGGGAAAGGCAGCGGAGGGGAGGGGGAGGGAGGAGGAAGGGGGAGGTATTCCTGGGGACACCGACGTTACCGACGTCCCTCCCTTGGGAAAAGGGTTGGGGGGGCAAATTTTGGGGCGGAGGGGGGAAGATGGGGAAGATCAGTTTGTTTAGTCCCCTCGACCCGGGAGGGGGGGGAAAAATCAAGGCTCCTCTCTCACATGAGTGTTTTGGATGCTCCATTTCCTCCAAAACCGGGTTCCTCGTTTAAAGGGCCCATCAAAATGAAAAAACAGTTACTGGGTGGCCACCCCCCTGGTCCCCTTTTAAAAAAACAAAACCAGACTTTTCTTCCCCCCACCCAAATAGAGAGAAAAATGCGGGAAAAAGGGGAGCCCTTTGCTGTTTGATCAACTGGGACTTTTTTGCGTCCCCTTCCCTTTCCCCCAAATGTCACGGTGGAACAACCCAGCGCGGGGAAAGCAGTAGAGTCCCCAAGTAGGCGTAGGGGGCAGCAGCAGGCAAGGGGCAGAAGCCTAATGGGTGACCTTGGCAATCTTTGTTTACCACCTCCCCAAACGCATGCAATGGGAGGGGGACACATTTCCCAAAACAAGAGATCAGCTTAAAAATCATGGGCAAAGACTAAACTGCGTCTCAAAACCGTTTTTTTTGGATGCTTTCCCGGGCCCCAAAAAGACCCTTTTGGGTATCCAAAATTTTCGAATGGCCCCAGCTCGCTCCCCGCCATTTGGAGGGGTTTTTCCCGCCCAGAAACCCGCGGGCTTTTCCCGAGCGGGCCGCTGCAAGGGGGAGGAGTTTTTCGACAAAAAGCCCTTTCCCGGTTTCCCCAGTTAAAGTGGATCGTTTGACTTTTATCAAGATGGGAAACCGGCATGGTTTTCTGATGATGGTTTTGGCCCCAATTGCCCAGGTCACCGAATTGTTTTCCCGGTTTTACTTCACATTTCCCCTTAAACGAAATTTGGGCCTCTTGAAAAATTTTTTTTAAAATGATAAATTTTTACTGCAATTTTTTTTCTCTTTTCCCAAAAAAGTTCATTTTGCTGGTTTTGCTGTTTAGGAGCTGTATAAAAGACTGGGAAGGTTTCATGACAACACCCTATTTTCCCTTTAATCACTTTATCTTTAGAAGTTTTGCATTGTTTAATTGGGTTTTTAGGTCTTTTTGCTGTGGATACACTATTAATTTTTGGTCCTTTTGGAAAAGAAATGTGGCTTTAATGGCATTTCTCCCCCACCCAAATTTTTAATAGTGGGTTGGGGGGAAGTCTTTTTTATAAATTTTTTTGGGGGCATGTTTTCTTTAGATCCCGCATTTAAACATGGTCCTTTGGAAAAGAATGTGGCCCTTTTTAAATGGGGATTTTTTCCCTCACAATTTTTAATAGTGGGTGAGAAGTTTTTTTTTATTTAATTTTTTTGGGGCTTTTTGCTGTGAGATACAGCCAAAAAATCCTGGTCCCCTTTTTAACAGAAAATTTTGGGGGTTCTAAGTTTGGGATTTCTTTCCCCACAATTTTTTAAAAGTGGTGAGAAAATCATTTTTATAATTTTTTGGGTCATGTTGCTTTGAAATTTCAGCAATATACAGGTTCTATTTTTAAAAAATTTTTTTTGTTTCTAACGACTTTTTTTTTCTTAAAAATTGTCCCAAAAGTGGGTAAAAGGGGCTTTCTTTGGAAATTTTTTTGGGGGATTTTGCTGTGACATGCAGCTTTTACTAAGGTCCCCTTTTTAAAAAAAAGTTGTTTTTAAACAGCCATTTGTTCTTCACAAATTTTCCAAAGTGGCTAAGGGTCATGTTTTAATTTTTTGGGGGCATTCTGCTGTGACATGAAACTATACTACAGGTCCTATTATAAAAAAAAAATTTTTTTTCTAAAAAGACATTTGTTTTTCACAATTGTCAAGAGGGGGCTCAAGGGGAGGTGCTGTCAGGGAAAAAGGAAAAAGGTAGGGCACTGTTAATGGACACATATTGCAAAAAGAATTGTTTTTGCAAAATTTTTAACATTGCTTTCAAACCCTGTATTGAGGGGGAAACCCCTTTAGTACAATTTTAAAAAAAGAGAAAAAAAGAAAAGGGGGGATTCCATCCTTTTTTTAAAAAATTTTGGTTTTTTAGAAAATTTAAAAATACCCAAAAAACTTGCATGTACAAAATAGCTGGTTAAAAAAAATTTCCCCTTTAATTTTACAAAGGGAAAGGGACAGGGGGAAAATTGACCAGTGTAGGTTATTCAGAGGGCATTTTGGAGGAGGAGTAAGGGGCACCGGCGAGAACAAAATACAGAGGCAATTTCCTCCAGCAAAGTTGAGTTAAAAAAGAGAAAAAGGAATGCCCAAAAAAAGGGCACCCGGGGGGTAAAGGAGCGGTTTTAAAACCATATTTCCAAATGAAGCTCAATTGGTCCCCCACTCATACGGAAAGGGGGAAGCGGGTACCCAGGGGCAGGGACAGTTTTGTCCAGTGAAAACTAAAAAGGTGGGTTTAAAGACTCCTTTTTGCGGCCTTTTTAAATCTGGGGGGGCATGCCGGGTTTTGGGGGGCCCTGCTGGGGTTCCAGGCAGGGGGGGGTTCCCGTCCAGTTCAAGTAAAATGATGGCTCAAATTTTTGCTGCCTTCTGGCAATTTTTTTTGGGGGGATTTCAGGTTTAAGGCTCATTTCGTGGTGCAAGACAGGTTTGTGAATGGGGTGTGATTTTTTTTTTGTGGTTTTAAGCCTTTTGTGTGTTGCCCAAATGTTGCACGTATCCATTTGACTTTGTTGGGGTGTTTAAATTCCCGTTCTCCAGCCCCGTTTTTGGGGGTAAGAAATTTAAGGTGTTTTTTGCTCTCCCATAGACTTTAATGGTCATCGATATAATTAAATATCGAATATAACTATTTTTTTCGTGATGGTGACTACGGGCCATCGACCCATTCGATGGCCCAAAATAATGCCCCAAAAATTCTTGTTGCACCCCAGGGTAAAGTGAGTGGTTTTTCTATTGGGATTTTTGCATTTGTGCAGTCTTTCCCCCTGCATTATTAAATGTGGCTTTTCTGCTTGCTGGGGTGGACAGGTTTTTAGGTTGGTGTTTCATTTTTTTTTTTCATCCCAAATTTTTTCCCCTTTCAGTGGGGTATGGGGAGCTTTTGCTCTGCAATTTTTAACCCGCATTGTTTAAAATTTTTTAGTTTGCATAATGGCCCAAAACTGGGCCCCCTTCTGGGTTTTAGTTTTGGTGCGCCCAAATTTACCCCTTTAACCCAAAGCCCAAAAAATTTTTTGAAGTTGCAAATTTAATGGGGCAATGTCAGGGGGTTGGAGTTGCTTAGAGGGTTGGAATTGGTGCATAGATATTTCGGACAGCATCGCCAACATTAACTTCACAGTGTGTGGGAATCTAAGGGGCGGAACCCATTGAGGCAATGAACCTTGCTGATGATGGACGTGAGTCATGCAGGTGCCATGAAGAACTCATGAGGCCATATTCAAAGCTGGAAATAGAAAAGAACTTACCCCCCCCCCCCCCACTTGCTTACACTTTTCTAAGGGATCTAAGATAACTAGATTTAGGACTGATTCTTACTTTAATACAGATTTGTCCACCTTGTAAGAAGCCATATTGCACAATATATGTGTGGCAGTTTATGGGGGATTATTGCCTATTTTCAGTTATACTATTTTTTGCATTGTGCTTTTGCCTACATTATTTTTGCATGATCCTTCTTATGCATTGTTGAGTTATTATATGTCCTTGATATGAATCTCTTGGGCCCATGTCCTGGTAATCATACCCTACTGACGGTTTTGCCTTTAAAAGGGTTGTGTCACCATGTTGTTAAACAAAGCCATTACTACAGGTAATGAGTGGAGGACAGAGAAGCCTCTTACAGAAGAAGTTACAGGTCTGTGAGAGCCAGAAATCTTACTTGTTTGTAGGGGACCAAATACTTATTTCCCACCATAATTTGCAAATAAATTCTTTCCAGATCAGACGATGTGATTTTCTGGATTTTCTTCCTCATGTTGTCTCTCATAGTTGAGGTCGACCTATGATGTCAATTACAGGAGCCTCTCTCATCTTTTTAAGTGGGAGAACTTGCAGAATTGGGGGCTGACTAAATACTTTTTCTCCCCCCTGTATAAATCACATACATTTAATTTGGCTTATTTTCCAGAATTGACTTCAGGAAATATAAACATATACGTATGGTAGGCACAGTTGGAGACAAATGTGTGTGGTTTATACAGAAGCAAATGCAGAACACCTATTACATATTATATAGATGTTGCAAAATATATTAAACATATAAATTCTAAATAAATTAGAAATGGAAAAGAACTTACCAGTTTCTGTTGCAATTCTCTCTAGAGCATCTGCCGCACTAGGTCCCAGAGCGATGACGTGGATGATGGCGCCACTGTTTATTATATCATTATAGCAAGCTGTTGGGAAATTGCTGTCTTCTCCATCTGACAGTAACACTATTTCTGTTCCATATGTGGATTTATCCTGGGTTCCTTTATTCACCTACAGGTATATATCATACTTTTATTGCTAAAATCTTTCTAACAGCCATTTATGAATGATACTGTATTTTGATGCAAAAACATCTAAAAAAGTAAAAATACACTCTAAGGACTTTTTGTACGAAAACTGTCTAGCAGTTACATTGTCTTTGTTGCCCATAGCAACCAATCAGAGCCCATAGCAACAAATCAGATCCCAGAGCAACCAATAAGAGCTCATAGCAACCACTCAGAGCTCATAGCAACCAATCAGAGCTCATAGCAAACAAATCAGAGCCCATAGCAACCACTCAGTGCCCATAGCAACTACTCAGTGCCCATAGCAACCTATAAAAGCTCAAATAACCAATCAGAGCTCATAGCAACCAATCAGAGCTCAAATAACCAATCAGAGCTCATAGCGACCAATCAGAGGTCATAGTAACCAATCAGAGCCCATAGCGACCAATCAGAGCTCATAGCAACCAATCAGAGCTCAAAGCAACCAATCAAAGCTCAAATAACCAATCAGAGCTCATAGCAATCAATCAGAGCTCATAGCAACCAATCAAAGCTCAATTAGCCAATCAGATCCCAGAACAGCCAATCAGAGCCCATAGCAACCAATCAGAGCCCATAACAACCAATCAGAGCTCATAGCAACCAATCAGATCTCATAGTAACCAATCAGAGCTCATACTGACCAATCAGAGCCCATAGCAACCAATTAGAGCCCATAGTAACCAATCAGAACCCACAGCAACCAATCAGAGCTCATAATGACCAATGAGAGCCCATAGCGACCAATCAGAGCTCATAGCGACCAATCAGAGCTCATAGTAACCAATCAGAGCCCATAGCCACCAATCAGAGCCCATAGTAACCAATCAGAACCCATAGCAGCCAATCAGAGCCCATAGCAACCAATCAGAGCTCATAGCAACCAATCAGAGCTCATAGGAACCAATCAGAGCCCATAGAGACCAATCAGAGCTCACAGAAACCAATCAGAGCTCATAGCGACCAATCAGAGCTCATAGCGACCAGTCAGAGCTCACAGAAACCAATCAGAGCAACCAGAGCTCATAGCAACCAATCAGAGATCAGCTTTCATTTCATATACTGCTCTGGAAAAATAAAAACTGAGCTCTGACAGGTCGCTATGGGCTCTGACTGGTTGCTATGGGCTCTGACTAGTTGCTGTGGGCAACAAGGACAATATTACTGCTAGACAGTTTTCATACATAAGGCCCTATATGTAAAAATGTATTTCATTTACCTCAAACCCTTTCCGGATGCCATCACATATGTTTGTTCCTCCACCCGCTTTCCTTTTCAGGAGGTTCTTTAGTTGCTGCCGTTGGTTGTCACTGAATATTTGCACCAGGTTTGAAATGATTGTAGCAGAACTGTGAAACTCCACCAGTCCGAGAAACGATCCCTCTTCAGCTATCTGCATAATAAACACTTCCGCGGCCTGGACCAGTCGAAGGTCTCGTTCACTCTGCAAAGTTAGCAAAACCAAAGAAGTAGAACGATAACTAGAAAAAAACTAAAAAAATATGTGCAGAAACGAGCAACCATGGTGTTGGCGATCTAAGGATAAAGTCAAGGGCTGTAGGACCAACTTCATACTTGTGTATGTGGGTCAGTATTTTGTATCAGTATTTGGATACCAAAATCTGGAGAGGAACATAAAAGGAGAAATAGTGTAATGGAAGAGTTTGCACCTCCATGTTCTAGACTCATCTCTGGTCTTGGCTGACAAATACTGACTAGGAACGGCCTGAATATGGCAAAGAGATTGGAGCAGGAAGGGTGGGCTCATATATAACATGGACATCTACCATAGTGACTAGAGATAATCCAAGCACTTACCGTGCTCATGCTTGCAGAAACATCAGACACTAAGGTGACCACCCTGTCTGATGCCTGGAGGAGAGTGATGGTGGGTTCGGGAATATTTGTGTTAGATGTTACTGGGGTATTCTTTATATCGGTTGAGTTCATGATGACATCCCATGTACTGCGGTAGTTGCACATTCTGTTCTGTAAATTCGGAGCTTCGGTGTTGTGACTCTGAGCATCACAAAATTCAGATACCTGAGAAAATGAACATTTATTAGTATAGGATTACTGTATATTATTCAGTTATCATGACTAGAGACTTCCACCAATTAGAAAATATATGGACCAAGACACTCTCTAATATACACTGACAAGCAAAAGGGTAACAATGTTTTGAACTTGTGGCTTTCAGGCTCCATATCTCACCATCCACTACAGCTTTGTACGTGAGACCCCCATTATTTTATAGACAATCATCTTGGTTATCGTATACATAAATTTTACTTAGAGCTATTTAGCACCTACTTAGTTCTGCAGATTCTTTCCTGTAACTGCATTGTTACATTTTTTTTCCTAGAAATCAAAATGTTAATTTTTATTATTTGTTAGTATTTGGTGAACCCACCTTTGGCTTTCAGCTCTGCCTGAATCCATCTGGGCTCTGAATCAGATTAAAGCATGTGTTGACCAAAATCTGCTCCCAGGTCTCTTCTACACGTTCCCAATGTTGATGCAGACTGGACTTGGGTATGAATACAGATTTTTCTTCACCTCTCCCCACAAGTGTTCGATTGGGTTGAGGTCTGGGGACTTTGGGGCCAATATAGCAACTTTACTTCATTGTCATTGACTCCTTCCTTCTCCAACCTTGAAGTCTGCTTCAGGTCGTTGTCCTGCTGGACACTATGTCGTCCTTTTCATCCCCATAGTCCTCGAGTGCATGAAGTGACTCATCTTGTAGGACCTCCCATAGAGCTCAGCATTGAGGTCACCATCCATCCTGGTCAAGTATCCAACATCTTTGGCTGTGACCCCTTCCCATATCCTCAGGCTTCCTCCATGGGACCTGACAGTTTCTCAATCCATTCGCCCCTTTTCCCCTGATTCTTCCCATTCCCCCCATCAGAGCCCGGTCTATTGACTTTCAACTCTGTGCTCCAAATCCCCCGTTTCCAATCTTCCATTTTCCGTCCTTTTCTGTAAATTCTTTGCCGACGCTTCTTATGAGGAGATTGAAGTCGTGGCTTCTTCCCCTTTTTTCGGGCCATCATTCCAGACTTGTGTAATGCCCGGTGCTTGCATGGACGTCTGTGATCTCACTCTTACGAAGCCTACGAGCCATCTCCACTGCCGTGTCTTAGCGTCAGCACTGATCGCCCTTGTGATGAGCGACTTGTTGATGCTGATATTTCCCCTGGACATCACCTCTTGGCTTTAGAATGAATGAACGGACTTCATGTTATATTGTTCCAGCTGTCAGGGCCTCACATGATGCAGTTTTGCAATTTTCTTCGCCGAGAGACGCTATCGATGAGCTGGACGATGCTGCTTCTCTTTTCTTAGGAAACCTTCTCCATGGCTACTCGAACCAGTGACTCTTCACTTGGGAATCAGCCTCATAACACACTGAGCTACTAGGGAATGTTAGAACAGGTTGTAATTTGTAGTAACAAGAATAAAAAGTTTGTCCCACCACCAGGAGCAAAACAGTAACAATGCAGTTACAGGACAAGAATCTGCAGAACTAAAAATAAGCAAAATAATTGCAGGTCAAATTTATGTATGAGAGCCAAGATGATTGTCTATAAAATGATTGTAATCTCACGTTCAGAGCTGCAATGGATGGTGAGATGTGGAGCCTGAAAGTCACAAGTTCAAAACATTGTTACCCTTTTGCTTGTCAGTGTACCAGAATGCCTTCAAAAATATTAGATTTTCATGATGGAAAACTGCTCTCATGAGACATAAGAGACATAGGGGCAGTCTATGTGAGGAAGTGGGAAACAGGGGCAATGTGTGTGGGAGAAAGGTGGTCAAGGGGGGAGTCTATGTGAGACAAGAGACATAGAAGACTAGGGTACATGGAGCAGTCTATATGAAAAGGAGGGAAATATGGGCAGTCTATGTGAGAAGAAAGGGACATGAGGCAGTCTATATGAAATGGAGACATGAGGCAGTCTGTGTAAGAAAGGGGGACATGGGGGAAGTCTATGCGTGACAAGAAAATCTTGGTGTCAATTTATATAATAAGGAGGTACATGACAGCTATGTGAAGGGGAAATTGAATTCTTATTTAATAGATTTTAACACCACACACAATATGAAGATAGGGTAAATATATTATATATATATATATAATAATATATATATTATATATATAATATCATAATATATATATATATAGTATATATATATATATAATATATATAATATATATATTATATATATGTATATAATTGGGCAGAGCGATTTCAGGCGGTCGCAGGGTTATGCCACTAGGTGGAGTACAGCAGGAGACCTGCTGCTGACGTGCCACCGAAAACCTGGTTTCAGTGGGGGGAAGACAACCATTTAGCATCAGTAACCATAGGTTACTGACATTTGTAGCTAGTATGGCTGCTATGCGGCTAGTAATGGGTTGCCTTTCCCAGGACGGTCACAGTGATGGGTGGAGGCCGTCCCCACGTTCCAAACCAGGTTTTGGTTAGGTCTCTGGACACCTATTAAAGGCCTGCTACTACAGGTGATCAGGGGGTGTGATGTGCTGCCTGAGAGTGGAGCGGTGGAGGAGCTGGAGAGAGGCTTTGGCTCCCCAGAGGCTTGAGAGAAGCCAGGAACCAGTGGAGACTAGTAATTCTTTGTTCTTATGTGGCTGAACGGTAGGTTCAGACCACAGATAGAGAGGGTCTCTATTTCATGTAAAGTTAGTGGCCAGGCGGCCTAGGGTTTGATTTGTTTTATTGTTGAAGGCTGTAAACCTGTGCCAAAATAAAACAGGCTGAGGCCAGAAAGAAAGAAACCTTTGTCGGTGTGCCATTCCCTTTACCAAAGACTGCGTTCCCGTTAGCTAAAACCACCGTGATCTGGTCCAAGATGGCGGCTGAAACTCGAGAGCACTGTCACTATATATATATATATATATAATATATATACTATATATATATATATATATATATATATAAAACCTAGTTTTGTATGTGTATATGTGTATATATATATTTATATATATATATTATATATATATATATATATATAATATACATATATACACATATACACATACAAAACTAGGTTTTATATATATAATTTTTTTTTTCTTTTTTGGGCTGATGTCTCCTGTAACCTGGGCTGGTAGACTGAAAAAGTAGCCCAAATTATACCCCTGAAGTCAATGCAGAGCTGGTCTAGGTCTGATAAGACCCAACAGCTTCTGCAATCACTAAGCCTCAGTGATCACATGATGACCTGCATTGGGAAGAAGGAAGCCGTGTGGCTTCCTGCCTGTCTGTGCATTTACTGAGCACTGTATACACAGTGATTGGGAAGGCAGGGATGGTAATAATCCATCCCTGTCTTTTCAGTGGAGAGTCCAGCTGTTGCTGACAGCTGGCTCTCTACTTCCGCAGCTGCAAAACTAGTTCCAGAAGGTCCGTGCAGAGCTGGATGCTGAACATTTATAGAGTATGAGCCATCGGCATTTTGTTAAACATGCTACAAAAATGCTAATGTCTGTGTAATAGCAGCAAAATGTGTGTAAGAAATACATATATGGATTATAATAGAATAGGGAAGTTTACTCCTAAAAAGGGGCCCTGTAGATACAACCAAGAAATGACATTGTGTTTGTAGACATACAGAGCTGATAGTGACTCACACTGGGCACCGCCTGCAGGTACATGATGGATTGTGTGGAAGCAGCATTTTTGTCAGGAACAAAAGCACAGCCCTCTTCATAGAGTCCGGTGTCCACGTCCCTTTGGCACTGACACCCGTTTCCTGTACATTGCTCTTTTACATACACACCTTGCAGTCCGACCGGACACCTGAGAAAAAAGGAAACAGATCATCTGTAGATGTTTGTCAATCCACCTATGCACCATATACAGGATTGTGGATCACTGCAGCCCCTGTGAGGTCCAGACTGGGCCACCAGAGTACCAGAAAATACTAATTACATCAGGACTGGCCCACAGGAGAGGAAAGCCCCAGTGGGCCCCAATGAAGGTCTTGGGCTGCTTTTCAGGTAGAAAGGCAGAAAGAGAGGCAGAAAGTTAGAAGCAAATTGCAAAAGGCATGTGTAGTATGTGTAGTCATGTACAGTAGCAAAAGGATGGGTCCCAAGAATAAACTTCACTGGTGGATCACAAGAATTAACTCCACTATTGGGTCCCTAGAATCTTCTCCACTGGTAGACCTCAAAAAACAACTCCACTGGTTGGCCCCAAGAATGAACTCTACTGGAGGGCCCAAATAATCAATTCCACTGGTGGGCCCCAAGAGTCAACTCCATTGATGGGCCCCAAGAATCAACTCCCCTGGTGGGCACAAAGAATCAACCCCACTGGTGGGCCCCAAGAATCAACCCCACTGGTGGACACCAAGAATCAACCCCACTGGTGGACACCAAGAATCCACTCCACTGGTGGGCCCCAAGAATCAACTCTACTGGAGGGTCAAAATAATCATCTCCATTGGTGGGCCCCAAGAATCGACTCCACTGGTGGGCCCCAAAAATCAACTCCACTGGTGGCCCCAAGAATTAACTCTACTGGAGGGCCAAAATAATCATCTCCACTGGTGGGCCCCAAGAATCGACTCCACTGGTGGGCCCCAAGAATCAATTCCACTGGTGGCCCCAAGAATTAACTCTACTTGAGGGCCAAAATAATCATCTCAACTGGTGGCCCCAAGAATTAACTCCACTACTAGATCCCAAGAATCAACTCCACTGGTGGGCCCCAAGAATCGACTCCACTGGTGGCCCCAAGAATTAACTCCACTACTAGATCCCAAGAATCGACTCCACTGGTGGGCCCCAAGAATCGACTCCACTGATGGGCCCAAAGAATCGACTCCACTGGTGGGCCCAAAGAATCGACTCCACTGGTGGGCTCCAAGAATCCGCTCCACTGGTGGGCCCCAAGAATCAACTCCACTGGTGGCCCCAAGAATTAACTCTACTGGAGGGCCAAAATAATCATCTCCACTGGTGTGCCCCAAGAATCCACTCCACTGGTGGCCCCAAGAATCCACTCCACTGGTGGGCCCCAAGAATCAACTCCACTGGTGGGCCCCAAGAATCAACTCCAATGGTGGGCCCCAGGCACCAAAGTCTGCCAGTGATCCTGCAGAAAACAAGCCCATTTGGAGGTGACTCTAGAGCCATTCTTTTGTCTCAAGGGCCTAATTCTCATGAACTGGTTCAGAAATAACTTATTGTACATTAGTGATGACAAGTCCTGTGTCATAATAACAACATTGATACAAATAAGAGAAACTGAACATTCTGTACAAAGGAAGGTCCCTCAAAGTTATTTTCTCTGATGGGCCTTTGGACCCTTATGGTGACCTCAGTTCCGATTTTACAAAATGCTCATTGGCCAGTTAGGAAGATTACAAAATATTAAAAAAAACAAAAAAAAACCTTTTAGCCCCAGGACAACCACTCTGCACTAATAGATCTCATTGCAGGGTAGTGGGGAGATTGGTGGTGATGTTGTGGAAGAGTCCCTCGGTTCAGTCCCTCTTACATGGGAACCTAGCCTTCCCCTGCTGTATATCGAGGGCTAATGTTGCACAAATCTGTCCCTCTTTGGTTCAAAACTTGGTCAACTGAACTTGTTAAAAAACTATTGGTTTAGGACATCCCATACTTACATTTTTTACTCTGTCCTTAATTTTACCCCTAACACTAAATTGGAGTTAAAATTAGGTTGAGTGTTTATAGACCATTTCATGGTTTACTTACCTGAACATGGTGTTTCCAGGTCTAAAGGCGTTGTTGCTCTGATGTCACTTTTGCTCCAACATCACTAAGCCTAATGTGAGGTGGGACCTTAAAGGGGTTGTTTCACTACAGGGGTCACTGGTTTTTATATTAAAGATCTTGCACAAACAAGTCAGTTTGCAATATGTATCCATTACCAGTGTCCTACCTATTCCTAGATATCCCCTCTTGTATGGGCTGCATCAGCTCCTCAGGTCGCTATAGCTACAGACCTGTTCCATCTCTCCTGATAGGCTGCCAGCACTGGTCCTATAGCTACAGACCTGTTAAATCTCTCCTGAGGCAGCCAGCACTGGTTGCTATAGCTACAGACCTGTTCGATCTCTCCTGATAAGCTGCCATCACTGGTTGCTAGAGCTACAGACATGTTTGATCTCTCATGATAGGCTGCCATCACTGGTTGCTATAGCTACAGACCTGTTTGATCTATCCTGATAGGCTGCTAGCACTGGTTGCTATAGCTACAGACCTGTTTGATGCCTCCGGATAGGCTGCCAGCACTGGTCACTATAGCTACAGACATGGCTTCTACTGCAGCCTAGTGGAAGCCAGTAAACACGTCCCTGAATTCAAAGTGAAACCAAGAAAACAGAACTGAGGTAAGAGGAATCAATGTAGTGAGACAACCCCTTTAAGTAACATTGGAACAGAAATTATGGAGCGACAGCACCGTTGAACATGGAAGTGCTGCACAAAGGTTAGCTAACCCTAACCCTATCCCTAACCCCAATTTAGGGTTACAGTTATGGTTATTTTCACTATTTTGCCATAGGCAAACTTAAACTCTAAGTTCTCAGTCTATAAAGCACTAAAACTTAACTTTTATTATGTACAACACTTAACCTCTATAACACCTGATATCCCCTGATGAAGCCAGTTAGCTGGTGAAACATGTTGGGGAGGTCAGGCATGACATTTTAATTTGTAATTTTCTACCTCTTTTCACTGTGTAACCTGTTGCAGAGGGTTTCACAAGGAAACCTTATATGCTTCATGCCCATCAGATTAGTGATGACTGCCCAAGTAAGATGTTTTTGGATCCTTTTTTGCAGTTATCAAATCACTGTATATATAGGGTTTCCCTGCTGATATAATAGGTGGTGCTCCACCAGATTTGATAATAGACAAGGACTTATTCTTTCACACTTAGACAGGGATAAATTTATGTGACAAATTGAGAGATAAGAAATCAGTTTTTTAGACAGTGTGTTATAGAGTTTAAGTGTTGTACATAATAAAAGTTAAGTTTTAGTGCTTTATAGACTGAGAACTGATAGAGTTTAAGTTTGCCTATGGCAAAATAGTGAATATAGTTGTTGAAAGTTACTCTTTGTTCTCTTACTAGATTCCCATATTTTTGAGACTACTTGACAGTTATGGTTAGATACAACTTTTTGGCAATTTGGGCCAAAATTTGTTTCAGGATGAACCGAATCAAAGTTCCAGATTTGAGTTGAGATAGGTTTTGACTAGAATCCGAAGCTCAGCACAAACTTTAACCTAGATGTAATCTCTAGCAAGCTGTATTCATTAGTTCATCTCAAATGGGAAAATTCCCCAAAAAACTAAAAAATTTTCATTTTGTCTTTAGCCCTAACCTTAATCATAATCATACACCTAGGACTAAGTAGGGGTAAGGTTTGGATTTTTAGGCCTCTTCATGATTTCCCCACCTAACCATAGTACTTCTAGGTCCAACAGCGATTCTCACTCCAGCATCCCTTCTGCTCCCACATCACTAGCCTAATGTGAAGTAGGTCCTTTAAAATAGGTTTTACCACAGAGGCATTTCATGCCTGGTTTGTCCTGCTTAAGCTTTCAGTGTGTTCTAAAGAGAACGTGTATGATTTTGTTTGAACTGCATATCATGTGACTCAGCAGGCTTGAAATCACCATGCCTTTCCTCAGTGTGCTCAATATAGTCAAACAAAGTGAGTTTTTAGTACTTCTGCGTTTTAGTATAGATGTCATAGGTTCAAATCCCTGCAAGAACCAAAAATGTGGATTTTTTCTTTCCCATGCACATATCTGATTGAGGTTTCTTTTAATTTATTTGCACTGTTTGACTAATTACTAAGGAGCACAGAAGATGGAAGTAGAATACAGCACCTGGGGTTGAACACACTCAGAAGTGAGTGTGTGTGATTACTAAGGAGTACACAGGACAGGAGTAGAATGGCAGCATCTGGGGTTAAACACTCGGTCAGCAGTGAGTGTGTGGGATTACTAAGGAGTACAGAGGACAGGAGTAGAATGACAGCACCTGGGGTTGAACACTCGGTCAGCAGTGAGTGTGTGTGATTACTAAGGAGTACAGAGGACAAGAGTAGCATGAAAGCTCCTGGGGTTGAACATTAACTCAGCAGTGAGTGTGTGTGATTACTAAGGAGTACAGAGGACGGGAGTAGAATGACAGCACCTGGGGGTTGAACACTCGCTCAGCAGTGAGTGTGTGATTACTAAGGAGTACAGAGGATGGGAGTAGAATGACTGCACCTGGGGAAGAACACTTGCTCAGCAGTGAGTGTGTGGGATTACTAAGGTGTATAAAAGACAGGAGTAGAATGACAGAATCTGTAGTTGAACACTCGCTCAGCAGTGAGTGTGCATGATTACTAAGCAGGGAAGAGACTGACAGAAGTTGCCTTAGAGGAGAG
Source organism: Phyllomedusa bahiana (assembly GCA_025379985.1). Taxonomy (NCBI): domain Eukaryota; kingdom Metazoa; phylum Chordata; class Amphibia; order Anura; family Hylidae; genus Phyllomedusa; species Phyllomedusa bahiana. Next base: position 61,607 of record JAODAL010003463.1, read on the forward strand.
GTAATGTCTGAGCATGGGCGGCCAGGACTGAGGCGCTCTCGTCAGTGGTCATATCCCCTGGAGATGAGCTGTATACTATGGATCACTACAGGAGCAGCTAAAACACAACTGGGGCAGCATTTTTAATAATGACAAATGGTGAATATATTTAATTTCCAATCCGGGAAGAGGCAGGAGTGACATTCGAACAGAAGTGATGTTAGAGCAAGAGTGCTAATGAAAATAGAAGCGCGGCAAAGAACTAAATTAACACTAAAAAGTCCTTAAAACCCAACATAGGGTTACAGTCATGGTTGAAGACAAATTTTTGGCAATTTGGGCCAAAATTCCATTCCAGTCAACCTGAACAGAAGTGCTCAAATTTAAAGGGGTTTTACCACGAATTAAAATTGATGCATGAAGTTTGCAAATTAAATAATAAACATTTTCACCATTTATCATTATTAAAAATTCTGCACCGTTTTTGTTTTAGCTCCTCCTTTAGTGATCCATTGTTTACAGCTCATCTCCAGGGGATACGACCAGGGCTGAGAGCTCCTCACTCCTGGCCACACATGCTCAGACATCGCCTCTCCTCTCAGGCAGCTACTGAGTGTTCAAACCCCGGGTGCTGTCATTCTACTCCCATCCTCTGTACTCCTTAGTAATTAGTCAAACAGTGCAAATAAATTAAAAAAAGAAACCTCAATGAGGTCCGTGCATTGATGAAGAGAAATAAAATCCATAGCTTTGGTTACTGCAGGGATTTGAACCTAGGACCCTTGTGTCTGGAGGTAAAAACTTTACCTCTGAGCTACCTTGTAGCTACTCACAGCTCTATACATAAACAGAGCTTTCTTTGACTAGAGAGAGGAAAGGCCTGGTGATGTCATCCTGCTCGGTCACATGATCTGCAATTCAAACAAATCACACACACCTTCTTCGGAGCACACAGAGCTGAAGAGCTGGATGCAGGAGGTAGGAAATGAGATTGTGGCAAAACCCTTTTAAGATGAAGTTGACTTTGACCTGAATCTGAAGCTCAACACTAACTGTAGTCTTTGTAACAGTATTTCATGATGTGATCTTTAGCAGCGGCCATGTAGGTTGTGATAGGAAAAGAAACCATTTCATTTAGAACTAATTTTTTTTATCTACCAATAAGTATTCAATGCAGGCCAGTCCTCGGTACCTTGTAGCTTCTACTTGGCCATTATTAGCGATGTAGAATGGAGATAATGAGTTGTACTCGTCGTAGACGCCCCATCGGAGGTGAGCCCATTCATGGACAAAGACTCTTCCTAGAGCAACAGAACCAGGAAAACAAACAAACATGGACACAAAAATTACATTCCAATGTCTCATATACTATATACAAATCTAAGGAATGATTTTTAAATAGTGTTGAGCAATTGCGTTGGCCATCGACATCGGTCGATGGTCGATAGTCGACCATCATCGACAATATAGTCGATAGTGAGTGGTCGATTATGAGCAATGACCATTAAAGTCTATGGGAGAGCAACAACACCTTCATTCTTACACCCAAACAGAGCTGGAGAAGCTGAAATTAACATCCACAACAGTCAAATGGATACGTGCTACATCTTAGGCAACACACTTAGGTTATAAAAGTCACAGAAAAAAAGTCACAGACCATTCACTATCCCTGTCTTGTACCACAGCCTGACCCTTAAACCTGCATCACCCACAAATTAAAAAGTGCCAGAAGGCAGTATGATTTGAACCATCATGTTACTTGAACTGGACATTGACTATACCTGTCCTGGAACGCAGCATGAGCCCCAAACCTGCATGACCCCCAGATTTAAAAGTGCCGCAAAAAGGAGTCTTTCAACCACCATTTTAGTTTCACTGGACATTGACTATACCTGTCCTGGGCCACAGCATGAGCCCCAAACCTGCATGACCCCTACATTTAAAAAGTGCCAGAAATAGGAGTATTTCATCCACCATTTTATTTTCACTGGACATTGACTATACCTGTCCTGGGCCACAGCATGAGCCCCAAACCTGCATGACCCCCACATTTAAAAAGTGCCGGGAAACGGAGTCTTTCAACCACCATTTTAGTTTCACTGGACATTGACTATCCATGTCCTGGACCGCAGCATGACCCCAAAACCCGCATGACCCACATGACGATGATGATGACGACATTTGTGGCCGTGACTGGGAGGATGAGGAGGTAAGACTGCTGGATGCAGGTTGCATTAACCCCTGAAGGACAGATTGGCGACGATGTTCGTTACTGAGATTCACAGGGCCCTGACCCAGCGATGACAGGCCTGACGGTCCTGCAACTGACGATCCGCTGGCATGCGTGTTGTCGCCAGCACTGGAAGGAGCACCTTCTCTCGTACCTCTACCTCCATGTCCTACCCCCCTCTTTGCTCGCTTACCACCTTCATTTCGCTCCATGTTCAGAAATATAAAAATTTGAGAAGGTATGGAAGAGTTTTGGAAAGTCTCTTATTAAAAGACGGCAAATCACAGCTATTCTCAAATCCCTCTAATCAAAACAAAATTGCTGGATTCAAATATAACTGCAAAGTAGATCTATCAAAAAAGCTGGCCTGCGCCAAAGTGAAAAAACACGTATCTGAAATGTACTCGGATAATACAAGGAATTTTTGGCACCTATCAATTCACCTGTGGTGACTATAAAATTGCTGGATTCAAATTTAAGTGCAAGGTGGATATATCAAAGGTAGAATGGGCAAAATTGAAAATGAACACCTATCTGAAATGTATACTGATAATAAAAGTGGAGTTTTGCACCTAACAAAGAGACCTGCAGTTACTAGAAAAGATGTGTATCCTATAAGTTCAGGCTGCCCAATATCCAGGAAATATTTCAATAGAAAACTGTTAATAATAAAGCTATTGCAATGTCTACACTAAGTCTTGGTGAACTTTATCCAGTATTCTTTATAGAGCTTGTCTGTGTTCGCCCGCGGGCCCCCCCCTCCGCTCCCCCCCCCTCGTGACTTTACAGCGGTAGATGCTCCTTTAAAATTCTCTACCTAACTATATAAAATCTTCCAATCTCTAATATAACTAAATTGGAAGGATCACAGCTAATAGTAGAGGTTTCTCTGTGCAGAAATAGACTAATTTCGCTGAGCTGTTTGGCCACAGGCAGAGCGCAGGTCCTATCCCTATGAGACGCTGAGAGACACTGAGGCTGAAACAGGAAATGCTGTTCTATGTAAAACGAGGTCATGTGATTTTCCAGCCAATCGCAACCATACACATCCCAGTCATGACGTCGCACACACATCTCACCCTGCTCTATTCTGTAATCTGATTTGCTGGCCGCCAAAATTACAGGAAGCGCCGAAAATGACGCGATCTTAATAGATGATGCACAGATTTTAACCTAAATTATCGCATGATCTAAAAAATTTCGATCAAGATAAAAACTGTGCCGATTTCAACTTTGTTGATAATAATCGCTCAACACTATTTTTAAAGTTTATAGAAAAAGCACTCATAGAATGAGGAACTCTATACCCATTGCCAACCAAGGTCACCATCATAGCTTTTCACATATTCGCATAATAACCCATTAGTGATCTCTCTATTTTTGAGCTTTAACCCAGTTTAGCCCTTTTTGACATGTTCCAAAAGTTAGACAATGTACATTTAGACTAGGGAGGGTGGGAGGTTGAAAATGTTAACACTTGCAGAAAATACACCTGTCTTAAAGGGGTTCTCTCACTACATTGATTCATTTCACCTCAGTCCTGTTTTCTTGGTTTCAATTTGAATTCAGGGGTGTGTTTACTGGCTCTCACTAGGCTGCAGTAGAAGCCAGGTCTGTAGCTATAGGAGCCAGTGTTGGCAGCCTATCAGGAGAGATTGAACAGGTCTGTAGCTATAGCAACCAGTGCTGGCAGCCTATGAGGAGAGATCAAACAGGTCTGTAGCTATAGCAACCAGTGCTGGCAGCCTATGAGGAAAGAGTGAACAGGTCTGTAGCTATAGCAACCAGTGTTTGCATCCTATGAGGAGAAAGTGAACAGATCTGTAGCTATAGCAACCAGTGCTGGCAGCCTATGAGGAGAGAGTCAACAGATCTGTATCTATAGCAACCAGTGCTGGCAGCGTATCAGGAGAGATGGAACAGGTCTGTAGCTATAGAAACCAGAGCTGGCAGTCTATCAGGAGAGATTGAACAGGTCTGTAGCTATAAGAACCAGTGCTGGCAGCCTATCAGCATAGATCAAACAGTTCTGTAGCTATAGCTACCAGTGCTGGCAGACTATGAGGAGAGATCAAACAGGTCTGTAGCTATAGCAACCAGTGCTGGCAGCCTATCAGGATAGATCAAACAGGTCTGTAGCTATAGCGACCTGAGGAGCTGATGCAGCCCATACAAGAGGGGATATCTAGGAATAGGTAGGACACTGTTAATGGACACATATTGCAAAGTGACTTGTTTTTGCAAGATCGGTAACATAAAAAGCAGCAATCTCTGTAGTGAGGCAACCCCTTTAATGAAAAGAGCACATGAGTAAGAAATTATTAAATGTGTGTTCCCACAATAGACTTTGATGGCATAGCAATAGGATTTGCCATCAAAGTCTCATAGATGCGGGTCCCCAAGGTCTCATCTCTAGGAACCCCACCTATTTCGGGAATGGGCTACGACAGTGTAGAATCAGAATGGAGAGACGGTTCTACTCCGGTTCGACTCTCCATTCTGTTCTATGGGAATTCTGAGTACAGGTGAGCAATGTGTTCATCTGTACAAGAGCGACTGCCTCTCCATTATGAGCCGCCAATTTTGGGGAATCCCGTTGACCCGATAAAGTTGGGGAATCCTCTTTGATTACGCCATGGTCACGGACTGCGTCAATCAAAGGGTTAAACAGTGGGGATCATAGGCTCCCTCCAGTCCCTACAATGCACAAAGACTGCTCTAGGAATGGAGGTCTACAAACCAAAAAGCCACTACTAAAACCTAATTGTACTGCCTCCTGGACACGTGTGGCTGTTCCATGACATCATCAGGGGTTAGAGGCAAATGGTTTGGGCTAAGAGATGAAAAGGTTAAAGGGGTTTTACCACAAAGTCATTTCATGCCTGGTTTGTCCTGCTTCAGCTTTCAGTGTGTTTAAAAGGGGAATTTGTTTGAACTGCATATCATGTGACCCAGAAGGCTTGACATCACCATGCCTTTCCCCACAGTGTGCTCACTCTAGTCAAACAAAGGTCTGTTTGTGTAAAGAGCTGCGAGTCGCTATAATGTAGCAGAGTGATTGGCACCTGCCTTTCAGCATAGGGGTCCTAGGTTCAAATCCCTGCAGTAGCCATATGCGGATTTTTCTTCTTGTCTCAGTGCACATACCTGATTGAGGTTTCTTTCTTATTTTTATTTATTTGCACTTTTTGACTAATTACTAAAGAGTACAGAGGGTGTGAGTAGAATGACAGCACTTGGGGTTGAACACTCGCTCAGCAGTGAGTGTGTGTGATTACTAAGGAGTACAGAGGACAGGAGTAGAATGACAGCACCTGGGTTGAACACTCGCTCAGCAGTGAGTGTGTGTGATTACTAAGGCGTACAGAGGACAGAGTAGAATGACAGCACCTGGGGATGAACACTTGCTCAGCTGTGAGTGTATGTGATTACTAAGGAGTACAGAGGATGGGAGTAGAATGACAGCACCTGGAATTGAACAATCGCTCAGCAGTGAGTATGTGTGATTACTAAGGAGTATAAAGGACAGGAGCACCTGGGGTTGAACACTCGCCCAGCAGTGAATGTGTGTGATTACTATTTAGCACAGAGTACAGGAGTAGAATGACAGCACTTGGGGTTGAACACTCACTCAGCAGCGAGTGTGTGACTACTAAACAGGGAAGAGACTGACAGTAGCTGCCTGAGAGGAGAGGTAATGTCTGAGCATGTGCGGCCAGGACTGAGGAACTCTCGTCACTGGTCGTATCTCCTGGAGACAAGCTGTACACTATGTATCACTAAGTGAGCAGCTAAAACAAAAATGGTGCAGAATGTTTAATACCCATAAATGGGGAAAATGTTTATTATTTAATTTGCAAGTTTCCAACATCAATTTTACTTTGTGGTAAAACCCCTTTAACAAAGGTTTTATAAGCTTCTGTCAGGGTCTTAGGTGAAATGATTTACTTCTAACCCCTGCACCTACTGATGAGGTTACGGTCAGTGGTCATGTGATGCCATTGCCATTCACAGGAATTACTGGTCATGTGCCATATATCCGGGAAGGGGCAGCTGTGGCCTGTGAATAGCTGCAGGGTCACTTGATGTCATTGACTGTGAGTACCGGGAAAAGCAGCTGTGGTGAAACAAAAGGGTCTGAAAGCTGAGGGTTTTGTTTTTTTTTTTAAATGGAACTTTCCTTTAAAGGGAACGTGTAACTAAAAATGACTTATTGTTGAACTCACATTTTTATGTTCAACACATTTTTTAATAATTTTTTTTAATTTTCCATATCACTTTCAATATTTTTTAATAATTCTTAAGTCCTGCAGTTTTCACTTTGGCCACTAAGCCTAATAATAGTCTGACACTTCCTGTTCTGTAGAGAAAGGTTTTCAGTTGTCTGCTCATTATCAGCACAAAGAGGATCAAACTGAAAGGAGACACCGGTGTGAATAGATAACACAGGATCCACCAGTCACAAGAGGAGATGTCACAGTTCACCTTTTCACCTCCCTGCACAGTGACTTTTTCCCAGGTCACAGAGCGTGATTAGAAAACTCTCCTAGAGAAGTGAATGGGACAGAGTCAGTCTTAAGTCTCCTATGTGCATAAAGCTACTGTAAAGCATCTCTCTGACTGCTGTTAAAGCAGTGCAAACAAGGTCTAGTGGCCAAAGTGAAAACTGCAAGACTTAAGAATTATTAAAAAATATTGCAAATGTTATGAAAAATAAAAAAAAAAATTTTAAAAAATGTGTTTAACATAAAAATGGGACTTAAACAATGACTCGTTTTTTGATGACACATTCCCTTTAAGATTATTTTTAAAAAATAAAATATGTACAATGCATTTTCTGATTACGAGTCAGGAATTTTCTAGAAATAACACCACTTAAATATCTTTTCCTCTTACCTCTGGGTCCATATACTGACAGTAGTTTATCATCCACCAGGAAATCTGGGGTAAAATGGATGTATACTCCTTGATCCCCACATTGGCCGTACTGCAGAGTATACGGGTCATCTCCGTTCTTCAGGTGCTGTCTGGCAACAATGATGTCAGCCTGAATTTACAAAGTAACAAGATAAAAGTTAAAACTGAACTGTTCGTGGATCACATGATGCTGCGCCCAATCACTGGCCTCGGAGGTCAAATGATGTACATGCAGGCATGTGACCACAGAGGTCAGAGATTGATTGCAACATCATGGGATCCATGAACGTGACATCATCAGTGAAGGACATGGAGGGGGCACTGCAGCTCTGGAACGGTGGTGATGGGAGAGGTAAGTGAAATGGAAATCAATAAATTCTAAAGTTCTTTAATATAGGGTTAAAAGTTTAGCAATTTATAATGATCAGTATTCTTCCATTAACGCTTGTGTCCTCGTATTGTCTGAGAGACACAGACTCCAACAAAGTGTAAATAATGGCTTATATCTTGGTTTACGAAGGACACTGCCAGGCTGGGGATAGTACAGAGGTTAGTAGCTTTGTCATTAGTTTTGTTGTTCTGACATGCACAATAGAAATACTGACCTTTAGAGTATCGCCAAATCACTACGTCATACATGCTAAATAGCGTTCATGAATATTTAGAATAATCAGCATAATTAGAGATGTGATTTTAGTACTGACCAGTAAAGATGCTTATTAATGATTATTCAGGAGGTGATTGTTATAATGCATGAATAATTATAAAAGAGGTGTTACTAACAAAGATAACTGAAAGGTATTAACCAATAAAAATATTTCTGTTTTGCATAGATTACTCAAAGTTAATAAAACTGCTTACCAAGCTTTCAATAAAGGAGAAAGGATACACACACATTTTGGGGAAAGTCTCTTGTTCTTTCGACAATGTATGTACATACACTTTTGAGTTAATTTATAATTGGACACCGCACAAACAAAGCTGGGGGATATTTTAGATTCCCATATCAACTGGCGCCCAACGTGGGGCTCAAACCCACGACCCTGAGATTAAGAGTCTCATTAACTACCGACTGAGCTATGGGGTAATTTTTTGTGTTAGCACAGAAGGAGGTGGTAGGGATGTTTTCAGGCGTCTGGGATAACCCATTAAAGATAACATTTTGTGCCATGATATTATCCAGATATATTGCTTTGTTTATTTTGCTTTGTTGAGGAAATAATAGTTGAGTACACACAGGTTTCTATGGTTACCATCCCACTCTCCCCTGCCTTCTGCTTTTTATCTTATCTGATAGCAGGGAGTGACGTCACCATAGGTCGGCACACAGGACGCCGGCAGCTTGAGAACCGTGTGTTATCTCTAATGAATATAGAAATGGAATTACTTTTGTTTACTTTGAGCTCTGAAGCTCTCTGTACTATAGATAAGATTGCCCATCAGTGATACTAGAAGAACTGTGAATATGTAGCTGATATGCCAATCACTGCTATAGAACCACCCACAAAATGACCAGGAAGAGACAGGAATCTAAAACTGCATTTGGCTCTGTGAAACAGCGTGGTGAGACAACCCTTGTAAGGAGGTATGGAGCGGGCTCACTCACTGAGCCAACGCTATATATGGCAGCTAACACCCGCCACTATCTGGTGGAATCAGAAACAGCTCCTATACCTGCTGTTTAACACTTTAGATACTGTGGTAAATGCAGCCATAGAATCTAAGTGAGTGAGGAACAGAGCTGCACACTAATCCTCTCCTCAATCACTGTCCCCTCCCCCACGAAAAGGTAGCAGGGTACCCAGTGGTTTCAATGACATACGTAAGACTAACGAGGGCTTCAATAGCTGCCATGATGCTTTTCTTATTACTTCCTGCCAAAGGAACACCATCTTGGTGCATCCTTCTGCATTATGTACAGTAGAGACCAAAAGTTTGGACACACCTTCTCATTCCAACAGTTTTCTGTATTTTCATGACTATAAAAATTGTAGATTCACACTGAAGGCATCAAAACTATGAATTAACACATGTGGAATTATATACTTAACAAAAAAGTGTGACACCACTGAAAATATGTCTTATGTTCTAGGTTCTTCAAAGTAGCCACCTTTTGCTTTGATTACTGCTTTGCACACTCTTGGCATTCTCTTGATGAGCTTCAAGAGGTAGTCACCTGAAATGGTCTCCCACAGTCTTGAAGGAGTTCCCAGAGATGCTTAGCACTTGTTGGCCCTTTTGCCTTCACTCTGCGGTCCAGCTCACCCCAAACCATCTCGATTGGGTTCAGGTCTGGTGACTATGGAGGCCAGGTCCTCTGGCGTAGCACCCCATCACTCTCCTTCTTGGTCAAATAGCCCTTACAAAGTCTGGAGGTGTGTTTGGAGTCATTGTCCTGTTGAAAAATAAATGATGGTCCAACTGAACACAAACCGGATGGAATAGCAGCCGCTGCAAGATGATGTGGTAACCATGCTGATTCAGTATTCCTTCAATTTTGAATAAATCCCCAACAGTGTCACCAGCAAAGCCCCCCCACACCATCACACCTCCTCCTCCATGCTTCACGGTGGGAGCCAGGCCCCCCCACACCATCACACCTCCTCCTCCATGCTTCAAGGTGGGAACCAGGCCCCACACACACATCATCACACCTCCTCCTCCATGCTTACAGGTGGGAACCAAGCCCCCCCCCACACCAGCACACCTCCTCCTCCATGCTTCACGTTGGGAAGCAGGCACCCCCACACCATCGCACCTCCTCCTCCCTGCTTCGGTTGGGACCAGGCCCCCCCCATCACTACTCCTCCTCCATGCTTCACAGTGGGAACCAGGCCCCCCCACACCATCACACCTCCTCCTCCATGCTTCACGGTGGGAACCAGGCCCCCCACACCATCACACCTCCTCCTCCTCCATGCTTCACGGTGGGAACCAGGCCTCCCCACACCATCACACCTCCTCCTCCATGCTTCACGGTGGGAACCAGGCATGTAGAGTCCATTCGTTCACCTTTTCTGCGTCAAATTTGGACTCATCAGATCAAAGCACAGATTTCCACTGGTCTAATGTCCATTCCTTGTGTTCTCTCTTCTACTTGTTGCCTGTCCTTAGCAGTGGTTTCCTAGCAGCTATTTTACCATGAAGGCTGCTGCACACAGTCTCCTCTTAACAGTTGTTGTAGAGATGTGTCTGCTGCTAGAGCTCTGGGTGGCATTGACCTGCTCTCTAATCTGAGCTGCTGTTAACCTGCGATTTCTGAGGCTGGTGACTCGGATGAACTTATCCTCCGCTGCAGAGGTGACTCTTGGTCTTCCTTTCCTGGGGCGCTCCTCATGGGAGCCAGTTTCTTTGTAGCGTTTGATGGTTTTTGCCACTGCACTTGGGGACACTTTCAAAGTTTCCCCAATTTTTCGGACTGACTGATCTTCATTTCTTAAAGTAATGACGGCCGCTCGTTTTTTTTTTACTTCGCTGCATTTTTCTTGCCATAATAGAAATTCTAGCCGTCCATTCAGTAGGACTATCAGCTGTGTATCCATCTGACTTCTGAACAACACAACTGATGGCCCCAAACCCATTTATAAGGCAAGAAATTCCACTTATTAAAACTGACAGGGCGACCTGTGAAGTGAAAACCATTTCAGGTGATGACATCAAGAGAATGCCAAGAGTGTGCAAAGCAGTAATCAAAGCAAAAGGTGGATACTTTGAAGAACCTAGAACATAAGACAGATTTTCAGTTGTTTCACACTTTTTTAAGTCTATAATTCCACATGTGTTAATTCCTAGTTTTGATGCCTTCAGTTTGAATCAAAAATTTTATAGTCATGAAAATACAGAAAACTGTTGGAATGAGAAGGTGTGTCCAAACTTTTGTTCTGTACTGTATATACAACAGAACAAAGATTGTGTTCCCCAGTGGTCAAATACCCTAAAAGGACTACAAATAATGGTGCAAAAAAAATAAAAAAGTTTTAAAGATGAAAAAAAGAAAAATATAAACTTTTAAACACCGCCTTTTTGCCATTTTTTAAATAAAAAAAAAAAAGTTACACATAATTTGTATCGCCTCACCCGTAACAGTCCATTCTATGCAAATATGACTTCATCTATCCCATACAGTGCACACCGTAGAAGAAAAGAAGATTCCCAACGCCAACATTGCATTTTTTGGGTCATTTCTGATCTCCAAAAATGTAAATAAAAAGAGGCCAAAACTGGCGTACCATGGTACCAGTAAAAATTAAACTTTAGCCCTCAAAAACAAATCCTCAAAGAGGTCCATACAGGGCAAAACAAAAAAAGCTATTAGTCAGGGAAAATGGCACCAAAATTGTGCTTTTTTTGGACAGATTTTCAAAAAAAAGGGAATAAAAAGGGACCAAAAGTTGCCTGTATCCCAAAATAGTGCAAAGAAAAAGAGGTCCATAGATGGAGAAAGAAAAATATAAAAAGTCATAGAACATGACTAGACTGAACCCAGTAGCAGGCACCGCACGTATCTGTATTTATGGCACCCTTCTGTATCGCCTTATCTATATGCCATTATAATACCAGCAACCACCCCCCTCATGCATTGAGAGTGTGTGAGTGGTTGTTCTATTGGTATTTTTGCATTTTTGCAATCTCCCCATGCATTATACTGTGGCTTTTCTGCATGGTGGTGTGAACAGGTATTAATTCAATGTGCAGTTTTTTATCATCTAATTGTCCCCCTAGTGGAGGGGTATGTGAGCTACTGCTCAGCAATTACCTGCACCTGTTTATTTTTCCTAAGTAGCATAGGAGGCCAGAGTTGCCAGCTACTGGGTTCAGTCTAGTCCAGCCATTGAGCTGTAAATATGGCCTTTGTAGTATTTCGTAGAACATGGCGCTGCAGTGCAAATTTGAGAAAGTACTAAAATATATCAAAAACTCTAAATATTTAGTATCACCGGAATCACACCGACCTGCAGATTTCAGATAACATCTCATATTTCAGGAACAGTGAACTCAATAAAAACTAAACCCCACAAGATTAACACAGTTAAATTTTTTTGCACATTTTGCCCCACTTAGAATTTTATTTTGGTTTTCCAGTGTATTCTATGATACGGTCAATGGCACCATTAAAACAAGCCCTCCAATGACTAAGTAAATGGAAAAATGAGTTATGAGTTTTACAAGGCGGAGAGAAAAAAACAAATGTGGCGACAAAACATAAGCTGCTACGGACAAGGGTTAAAGCATCGGGGGAAGTGTTTCAAGTTTCTTACCTTTTCATAGGTTTCGGTTTTAGTTTTGAGGTAGTTGTTCTTTTTCCAAGTAATTGGAATTAAGATCTTGACGCTCTCGATGAAGAGTCTGTTTTCCGTGGCGGAGAACAAATAACTTGTGGCCTCTTTTATCATGTTCTTATTAGAATTAAAAAATAAGACAAAAAGTTAAAATCGAAACAAGGATAAACTTGTAGAACATGTTACATTATAGTGTGATGAACATTTATGTTTCCAATTTGTTTTCCAAAATGGAGAAGACCAAGAATACTCCAGGCCCACACCACTTTAGGTTTAGAAATAGAGGGGCGAGGAAACTATGAGCCCACACCATTTTAGGTTCAGAAGAAGAGGAGAGCCCTATTCTTCTGATTGGTTGGCATCTCACAGGTGGGGCCCCCACCATTCCAATATTTGTTCCCTTTCCTGTCACCAGGAGATAAATGTTTCAATGTGCATTTTGACTTACCAAGTCAATAAAGGTTATACCGTATATACTCGAGTATAAGCCGACCTGAGTATAAGCCAAGGCACCTACTTTTGCCCCAAAAAACGGGAAAACTTATTGACTCGAGTATAAGCCTAGGGTAGAAAATGGAGCGGCTACTGGTAAATTTAAATAAAAAACTGGATACCAATAAAATTACATAGGCAGTTTAATGTCCCCCATAGGCAGGTATAGGCAGATATATGGCCCCATAGGCAGGTATAGGCAGGTATATGGTCCCATAGGCAGGTATATGCAGGTATATTTCCCCATTGGTAGGTATAGGCAGGCATATGTCCAAAAAGACACGTATATGTTCCAATAGGCAGGTATATGGCCCCATAGGGCCATAGGCATGTAATAGGCAGTTATATGTCCCCCATAAGCAGATTATAGGCAGGTATATGGCCCCATACTCAGGTAATAGGTAGGTATATGGCCCCATAGGCAGGTATATGGCAGGCTGTCGGCAGGTATAGGGCAGGCTGTAGGCAGGTATAGGGCAGGCTGTCGGCAGGTATAGGGCAGGTATATGGTAGGCTGTAGGCATGTATAGGGCATGTATAGGGCAGGCTGCAGGAAGGTATAGGGCAGGCTGCAGGCAGGCAGGTATAGAGTAGGTATAGGGCAGGTATAGGGCAGTCTGTGGCAGTCTGTAGTCAGGTATAAGGCAGGTATAAGGCAGGCTGTATGCAGTTTAATAAAAAAAAAAAAAAACCACTTACCTGGCTCCCCGCTGCTTGGTCTCCCTCACCGCTCCGCCTCCTCGCTGTCCGGCCTCCTGCGCGGTCTCCTTCATCTTCCCGGGACAGGCGGGTGATGTCATCAGGCCGCGCACGCAGCGTGATGACGCATGCTGCCTGTGCTGGGAGCTCCGGACAGCCGCGAGTCTGCGGCCGCCCGGAGTCCACTGCGGTGCAGGGAGCGCTCGCTCTGTGCCCCGCAGTGGTATCCCTTCACCTATATGCGCTCCGGAGGAGTCGCATATAGGTGAAGGAATCGCAGACAGTGCCTGGGCCAGCGCAGCGCCCGGACACTGTGCGCTCACTCGGCCTTCAGTTATATGCGCTCCCTGAGGAGCCGCATATAGCTGAAGCGTCCCTGTCGGTACTCGGGCCATCGCAGCACCCGAGCGCCGACAGTGACTCGAGTAAAAGCCAAGGGGAGATTGTTCAGCACATTTTTTGTGCTGAAAAACTCGGCTTATACTCGAGTATATACGGTAGGTTTTACTACCCGGTTTCCCCAAAAATAAGACATCCCCCGAAAATAAGACATAGTGCATTTTTTTTATGCAATTCAGAGTTTGGCTGCTTATGCTGATGTTTGTGAGGAAATCACTGCAGTCTATTAATACAGGTTGATGTTTTGTTCAACAATAAATGTGAATTCTTGTTCATGGAAAAATAAGACATCCCCTAAAAATAAGTCTTAGCTCGTCCTTAGGAGCAAATATTAATATAAGACACTGTCTTATTTTTGGGGAAACAGGGTAAATAGCTCTTTCGTAACTATTGTGAATATTATTGGTGTTTCAAAACTGTAGGTAAACCCTCAAACCTTAGAGTCCAATCCCCAATTCCCTCAAATTATTGAGAAGTGTAACTCAGGGCCATCTTTCCATTGGGCACAATAGGCAGTTGCCCAGGGGCCCCACAAGTATGCTTGTCCCAAGAATACAGGAAACATACCCATAAACCCATGGTTGGCTTTGCTTATTTTACTGTTTGCATGTTTTTAGAATGTGCAAACAAATAAAAACCATGGTGGAGAAGGAAGCCAAAGGCTACCTGCCCTGCCAATCAGTTTTGTTCAGACATAAGTGGCATGATAAGATGGGTGCGCTTGGGGATGGCTAGAGGCTTGACCTATTGTGATGTCATGTATTTAGACAGGGCCCACTGCAGTGCTCTGCCCAGGGGCCCATTATACTGTTGAGACGGCTCAGGCATAACTTGCCCTAAGGGAGAGAAAACTTTTGCCCTCTTACTGACTGGGCCTTACCCGGAAAGGGAAGACGCAGAAGACAGAGCCATAAGTGTGGGCTTAAAGGGGTATTCTCGCCACACTGATTAACTTCATACACATAGACATGTAAATACTTACCAAATACATTGCTGTTCTGATTTTGCCTCATTTCACAGTTGAACAGTTCTTATCTCCTGCTTGTGTACACAAGCTTCCCTAGGTTACCGACCAACTCTCTATGCTCTCATTACTGAAGCAGCCCTGGCCAGGATGGTGATATCACTGCCTGTTGTATCTTATCAGCAGCACAGGAGATTGTTTATCTTTCTTACTAAAACACTTTAATCCAGGGGCGTAACTAGGGAAGCCTGGGCCCCATAGCAAACTTTTGGATGGGGCCAACCTCCTGCCTACCCAACCACGAACATTTACCGTGACCTCTTAATAATAGTCATGCAGTTACTAGATAATCCAACAAGCAAATACCTCACCATAGATATCACCATCTTATTGCTACCAAACAAATCCCACTATACCCAGACCAACATGACCAATAGCACTACTGCATATGGACCTGATTATACCGCCAGAACATGAGCACAAATTACCACCGCATAGTGACTGAATAATAACCCTATAATATTACTGATCAGTACACAAAGACCAATAGTACCGCCATATAGTGACCATATAGTGGTATATAATAGTGTATACAGCAGGCATCCTCAAACTGCGGCCCTCCAGCTGTTGGGAACTACAACTCCCATCATGCATTTATATAACCTCTAACAGTGGGAATGATGGGAATTGTAGTTTCCCAACAGCTGGAGGGCCTTAGTTTGAGGATGCCTGGTATACAGACTCTGCAAGAAGTCTGGACAGAATGGGAGGAATACATGCACAGCAGCCATAAGTAACAATCACAGCACTGCCTGCGCCTGAGGGCTCGTCCCCACAGCACTGCCTGCGCCTGAGAGCTCGTCCCCACAGCACTGCCTGCACCTGAGAGCTCGTCCCCACAGCACTGCCTGCGCCTGAGGGCTCGTCTCCACAGCACTGCCTGCGCCTGAGGGCTCGTCCCCACAGCACTGCCTGCGCCTGAGGGCACTTCCCCACAGCACTGCCTGTGCCTGAGAGCTCGTCCCCACAGCACTGCGTGCGACTGAGGGCACGTCCCCACCCCACTGCCTGCGCCTGAGGGCTCGTACCCACAGGACTGCCTGCGCCTGAGGGCTCGTCCCCACAGCACTGCCTGCTCCTGAGGGCACTTCCCCACAGCACTGCCTGTGCCTGAGAGCTCGTCCCCACAGCACTGCCTGCGCCTGAGAGCTCGTCCCCAACAGCACTGCCTGCGCCTGAGGGCTCGTCCCCACAGCACTGCCTGCGCCTGAGGGCTCGCCCCCACAGCACTGCCTGTGCCTGAGAGCTCGTCCCCACAGCACTGCCTGCGCCTGAGAGCTCGTCCCCACAGCACTGCCTGCCCTGAGGGCTCGTCCCCACAGCACTGCCTGCGCCTGAGGGCTCGTCCCCACAGCACTGCCTGCGCCTGAGGGCTCGTCCCCACAGCACTGCCTGCGCCTGAGGGCTCGCCCCCACAGCACTGGCTGCGCCTGAGGGCTCGTCTCCACAGCACTGCCTGCGCCTGGGGATCGTCCCACAGCACTGCCTGCGCCTGAGGGCTCGTCCCCACAGCACTGCCTGCGCCTGAGGGCTCGTCCCACAGCACTCCCTGCGCCTGAGGTCTCGTCCCCACAGCACTGCCTGCGCCTGAGGGCTCGTCCCCACAGCACTGCCTGCGCCTGAGGGCTCGTCCCCACAGCACTGCCTGCGCCTGAGGGCTCGTCCCCACAGCACTGCCTGCGCCTGAGGGCTCGTCCCCACAGCACTGCCTGCGCCTGAGGGCTCGTCCCCACAGCACTGCCTGCGCCTGAGGGCTCGTCCCCACAGCACAGGTTTTCAGTAGGTTTTACAGATGGTTTTCAGATTTTAAAGCCGTCTATAAACCGACTGTCAACATTTTACATTGATGTAAACAGAAAATCAGTGTAGCAGTCCCCACTGCACAGATTTTACGCTAGACTTTTTTTTAGGCGTAAAAAGGACAAACACCGGTTGGGAAAAAATCCTGATGGGTGTTTGGTCTTTTTTAGGCACATAGGAGGATGGCTTTTGTCTGCGGTTTGAGGATTCAAGTCATCCCCCTTCGCACCCACATGTTCATGTTCTGCCCGCAAACTGGGCGGAAGAATGAACATGTTCTAAGTTTTTCGCTACGCCGGCAGTGTAAAAAACCGACCGGCGGAAAATCCATGCAGTGGGGAGTGGTGCGCAGATATTCTATTAACGTCAATGTAAATGGTTGACAGTCGGTTTATAGACGGCTTTCAAATCCAAAAACAGTCTGTAAAAGTGTCGGAAAACCTGTGCTGTGGGGACGAGCCCTCAGGCGCAGGCAGTGCTGTGGGGACGAGCCCTCAGGCGCAGGCAGTGCTGTGGGGACGATCCCTCAGGCGCAGGCAGTGCTGTGGGGACGAGCTCTCAGGCGCAGGCAGTGCTGTGGAGACGAGCCCTCAGGCGCAGGCAGTGCTGTGGGGACGAGCCCTCAGGCGCAGGCATTGCTGTGGGGACGAGCCCTCAGGCGCAGGCAGTGCTGTGGGGACGAGCTCTCAGGCGCAGGCAGTGCTGCGGGGACGTGCCCTCAGGCGCAGGCAGTGCTGTGGGGACGAGCCCTCAGGCGCAGGCAGTGCTGTGGGGACGAGCCCTCAGGCGCAGGCAGTGCGGTGGGGACGAGCCCTCAGGCGCAGGCAGTGCTGTCGGGACGAGCCCTCAGGCGCAGGCAGTGCTGTGGGGACGAGCCCTCAGGCGCAGGCAGTGCTGCGGGGACGAGCCCTCAGGCGCAGCAGTGCTGTGGGGACGAGCCTCAGGTGCAGGCAGTGCTGTGGGGACGAGCCCTCAGGCGCAGGCAGTGCTGTGGGGACGAGCCCTCAGGTGCAGGCAGTGCTGTGGGGACAAGCCCTCAGGCGCAGGCAGTGCTGTGGGGACTAGCCCTCAGGCGCAGGCAGTTTCTGTGGGGACGAGCACTCAGGCGCAGGCAGTTGCTGTGGGGACGAGCCCTCAGGCGCAAAGGCAGTGCTGTGGGGACGAGCCCTCAGGCGCAGGCAGTGCTGTGGGACGAGCCCTCAGGCGCAGGCAGTGCTGTGGGGACGAGCCCTCAGGTGCAGGCAGTGCTGTGGGGACGAGGCCCTCAGGGGCAGACAGTGCTGTGGGGACGAGCTCTCAGGCGCAGGCAGTGCTGTGGGGACGAGCACTAAGGTGCAGGAAGCGATGTGGGGACGAGCCCTCAGGCGCAGGCAGTGCTGTGGGGACGAGCCCTCAGGTGCAGGCAGTGCTGTGGGGACGGGCCCTCAGGTGCAGGCAGTGCTGTGGGGACGAGCCCTCAGGTGCAGGCAGTGCTGTGGGGACGAGACCACAGGAGCACGCAGGCCTGTGTGGACGAGCCCTCAGGCGCATGCTCTGCTTGTGGGACGAGCCCTCAGGCGCAGGCAGTGCTGTGGGGACGAGCCCTCAGGCGCAGGCAGTGCTGTGGGGACGAGCCCTCAGGCGCAGGCAGTGCTGTGGGGACGAGCCCTCAGGCGCAGGCAGTGCTGCGGGGACGTGCCCTCAGGCGCAGGCAGTGCTGTGGGGACGAGCCCTCAGGCGCAGGCAGTGCTGTGGGGACGAGCCTCAGGCGCAGGCAGTGCTGTGGGGACGAGCCCTCAGGCGCAGGCAGTGCTGCGGGGACGAGCCCTCAGGCGCAGGCAGTGCTGTGGGGACGAGCCCTCAGGCGCAGGCAGTGCTGTGGGGACGAGCCCTCAGGCGCAGGCAGTGCTGTGGGGACGAGCTCTCAGGTGCAGGCAGTGCTGTGGGGACGATCCCTCAGGTGCAGGCAGTGCTGTGGGGACGAGCCCTCAGGCGCAGGCAGTGCTGTGGGGACGAGCCCTCAGGTGCAGGCATTGCTGTGGGGACGAGCCTCAGGCGCAGGCAGTGCTGTGGGGACGAGCCCTCAGGCGCAGGCAGTGCTGTGGGGACGAGCCCTCAGGCGCAGGCAGTGCTGTGGGGACGAGCCCTCAGGAGCAGGCAGTGCTGTGGGGACGAGCCCTCAGGTGCAGGCAGTGCTGAGGGGACGAGTCCTCAGGTGCAGGCAGTGCTGGGGGGACGAGCTCTCAGGTGCGGGCAGTGCTGTGTGGACGAGCCCTCAGGCGCAGGCATTGCTGTGGGGACGAGCCCTCAGGTGCAGGCATTGCTGTGTGGTCGAGCACTCTGGTGCTGGCTGTGCTGTGTGGACGAGCCCTCAGGTGCAGGCAGTGCTGTGTGGACGAGCCCTCAGGCGCAGGCAGTGCTGTGGGGATGAGCCCTCAGGCGCAGGCAGTGCTGTGGGGACGAGCCCTCAGGTGCAGGCAGTGCTGTGGGGACGAGCCCTCAGGTGCAGGCAGTGCTGTGGGGATTAGCCCTCAGGCGCAGGCAGTGCTGTGGGGACGAGCCCTCAGGCGCAGGCAGTGCTGTGGGGACGAGCACTCAGGTGCAGGCAGTGCTGTGGGATGAGCCCTCAGGCGCAGGCAGTGCTGTGGGGACGAGCCCTCAGGCGCATGCAGTGCTGTGTGGACGTGCCCTCAGGTGCAGGCAGTGCTGTGGGGACGAGCCCTCAGGCTCAGGCAGTGCTGTGGGGACGAGCTCTCAGGCGCAGGCAGTGCTGTGTGGACGAGCCCTCAGGTGCAGGCAGTGCTGTGACTGCTACTTATGGCTGCTGTGCATGTATTCCTCTCCTTCAGTCCAGACTTCTTGGACCTGGGACAGTGAGAACAAGCAGAGCAGTAAGCACTTTGGGCCACATATATGAAAAACATTTTGGGCAAAAAAGTGAGTTTTAGACCAAAATCTTTTCATACATGTGGCCCAAAATGCTTACTGCTCTGCTTGTTCTCACTGTCCCAGGTCCAAGAAGTCTCGACAGAAGGAGAGGAATACATTCCACCTTGTTTCTGCAGACTGGGCAATGCATTTTCCCCCTCCCTCCCCTTGTGTCCCCAGCTCTTCACTATCTGTACTGGATGAAGGGGAGGGGGGGAGGGAGAAGGAGAGGGGCCATAGTCACTGACACTTAACTGTTTTTGCTGGCTCCCCCGCGCTCTGTCCGGGCTCCGTGACTGATGACGGCAGCAGCAGCATTATCGCAGGGCCCGCCGGCAGTTACCTTCATTGTCTGACGGGCTCTGGAGCTGGAACTACCTGGGCAGCAAAGTAGTAGCAGCTACGGGTCCCGGGCCCCCCTAGGGATCTGGGCCCCGTAGCAATTTCTACGTCTGCTACCCCGGTAGTTCCGCCCCTGCTTTAATCCTTAAAAGCTCTGTAGCCTTGTGCCCTTCCGTTTCAAATATTCTGTTAGCAATGTCCCTCTAACAATTTTAGCTAGAAATGGCACTGCTATGGAACCTCCCACAGTCTGAACAGGAAGTGAAACTGTAGAATGATCAACAGCCTGAAAAGGAAGTGAGAGCCTGAAGCTGTGGAACAACCTACAGCCTGAATGTAAGCCTGAAGATTTAGACCTGCCTACATCTTGAACAGGAAGTGAGAGCCTAAAGCTGTAGAATTGCCCACAGCCTGAACAGGAAGTTGGAGCCTGAAGCTGTAGAACCACCCAAAGCTTGAACAGGAAGTGGGAACCTGAATCTGTAGAACCACCCACATCATAAACAGGAAGTGGGAGCCTGAAGCTATAGAACCACTCACAGCCTGAATAGGAAATGGGAGCCTAATAAAGCAACAGAATAGTATATTTTTTTCAACCATTTAGATGCCGTGGACAGGTTAAAAGGCTGTATTCAGAATTATCACCAATCCCAGCTGCTAGCGGCAGGTCCTGGCTGCAACTCTCAGCTGTTGCCTGCCGCTCCTAACAACTGCAATCACACAGTAAGATGCAATAAAGTTTTATTCCTGTTTTTAGATGAAAAAAGTATATATTATAGTCTGAAAAATATGGTAACCATCTAACCCTCAAAGGATGGAAGATCTGTGATGAACTTCACCCATATGAAGTCACAAATTTCACAAGCCAGGACATAAGTTTTTATAGTTTGCAAGTACAAAGACCATCAACAGGTCTGATAAATGAACAGGAACTGCCAGAATTTCCTGCTAAAGCAGAATTGTTTTTTTTTTCAACATTCAAATTTTTATTGAGATTTTCAAAATGAGACAAAGTTATGACTATAGATTATGACCACGTGATTAAATCAAAAAACACAACTAAAAAAAAAAACAGTTAACAGGCCATGTCATACATCAGAAAAAAAAAATCATTTGAGAGTGGTAGTGAAAGACAAAATCTTAGATTAAATTATTGTCAGCTTACCAAAGAGAATTTTACATATTAAAGCAACAAGGATGATTTATGATGAGTGTTGTAAGCAGTACCTATGAGTGGGAAGAAGAGCTCTACCGGATTAATTAAATCACGTATTTAGAGGCAGACCATGGTAACCACCTATGCCTGGCTTTGGCGATTAAATGTGGTGGAATTACTAGAGAAGTCTCGGCATGGAACTGCACATTGACCCTGTTAATCACTTCTGGGATGAGGAGGGGTGTAGTGGATTTCCAGTGGGTTGTTATGACTGACCTTGTAGCTATCATAACATGGAAAAGCACTGTATGATAAATATTGGGAACCATATGATAAGAGAGGTCAAGTATCGCCATCTCAAGAGGAAGAGAGAAGGAGAACTGTAATAGCTCAGCCATAATTTGGCTACTAGAGGGCATTCCCACCACATATGGAGTAGTGAGCCCCGGGAACCACAGAATCTCCAGCAGTAATCAGGGTGTTTAGAGAACATATGCGTTAGTCTACTTGGCGTCAGATACCAATGCATATGAATCTTTCTCATCATCTCTAAATGACTGACGCATTTCGAGTGTTTCTGAGCTATACTAGCCGCCGCCACCCACTCTTCATAAGAGAAGCTTTTGGTAATATCTAGTTCCCACTTAATAGCGTAGGTTGGCTTATGCAATGAATCATTTTGTAGTAGGGTAGCATAAGTTAGCGATAGGCCTCGTTCATATCCTTTTTTACAAAACAGAAAATTCTGAAAGTTAGACTGAGCAGATGGGGGCTCTGAGAATTTCCATTTTTGTAGTGTATGTCGTATTTGGAGATAAACAAAAAAATTGATTGTGGGGAAGATCAAATTGTTCCCTGAGGATCTCAAAAGATTTCACTACATTGCCTATGTAAAGGTCACTAATAGTGAGAATCATTTTCTTAAACCATAAGTGAAGGGGAAAGTGGGGGGATTCGGTGGCCAAAATAGATATCGGTTATGAATCCTTCGGGGCATAGACCAATTTTTGTTGGATAACATATTTGTTCCAGACCTGGATTATTTGTGCCAGGGATGGAAGGTCAAAGGTTGGAAGATTGGTCCCCCATATTGCCGCCGTTTAAAGTATTCTTTATTGAATCCTGGAGCAACCATTGAATCTCCATTTAAACCAATGGTGAGAATCCGGATTATTCCAAAGAAGCGAGATGGAGGTTCCAGTACTTGCCGCAATGTTGTTATATATAGTAAGTTTGGGGACTGATAGTCCTCCTTGCCTGAACGGGAGTGGAAAAGATGGGCGCTTTTTATTATCCAGATAAGTTGTAAGGCGTAATGTTTGCAGTTTTTTAGTTACTAGGGCAGAGTGGGGAAAAGAAAGGGAAACAGTTCTAATTAGATAAAGATTATGGGGAGTAGTTGCATTTTGACGACGTTTTATTCTTGCCATCCCATGAGAGCGGGATATGCGTTAGACGTTAATTATTTGGAGATGTCTGATATAATCGTTATCCTAAGTTAATACTTAATGGTTTTGGTAAGCTCTGGAAAAATTTTATATACCCACAAAATATGAGACTGAGGTAGTGGACCAAATAAAAGCAATATGAAGTCAGCTGTGAGTGGATGTGGAATGGGCAGTAGAGTACCATAGGTAGAGCTGGTGGATTTGGGACATAATATTAATTATAGTAAGAGACAGAGGTGTAATGTGTATGTATTTTCATAGGTAGCGCTTGGAATGAGGAAGTCGGGTTTTGGCATATTATTAAGATGTCATCTGCTAAAGGATATTTTTTAGATGCTCTGTTTTCTCCTACGGTAACTCCATTAATTAAATATGAATTTCGGATCTGGGCAGCTAATGGCCCGACACAGAGATCGTAGATAAGTTGGGAGAGCGGGCATCCTTGCCTGGTGCCATTGGAAATAGAAAAGGATTTGGAGAGAAAGCCCGAGGAGTATACATTAGCTGATGGGGACGTATCTAGGGATAGACTGCAATAAGGAAATTACCTTTTAAATCCTATTTTAATTAACATTCTTTCTAGTTATGTCCAAGCTGATTCTGTCATATGCTTTCCCCATCTGAGGGGGGTCAAAATAGCGTTGTGGGCGAACCGTTGTTTCGAGACAAAGTCGTACGATATCAATAACTCGTCTTGGTCCCATCCTTAGTCTGTCGGCCTTTGTTGAATCCTACCCTGATCGGGATTTATTAAGTGGGGGTAGTATATCATTAAGTTGTGGCTAATATTGTTGTAAGAACGAGTTTGATGTCATTGTTGAGCAGGGAAATGGGGTTCTTTGTTGGAAAAAAACATCTAAGCGTTCTGCTGGTTTAGGAATCGTAGCTATAGTAGCAGGTTAGAACAGCTCGGTCTTGGAGCACCCGACATAATATAGAATTAAAAGTATTTTTGCATAGTGGGGCATTAGGTGATCGGCAAAAACTTGTAGTATCATTTGTGAAAGCGTAGGGCCAGGCGACTTGTTTTAATTTTGACCCCCCTAATTGTCGATTTAGTCTGTTCATCTGTAATAGTTTATTTTATTTATCCAAGTGATACTGGTGTTAGTGTCGGGGAAGTGGGTCTCGAACCGCTCTACACATTAGTAACTTTTTGACACTTTTCTTTTGTATCACCGGGTACAAGAAATTATTTTAATTATCGTGTCTTTGTTATAGATTATATACTTTAGGCGAGCTATAGAAATCGCAAATGATTTTGCCTATTTGCTGCGGGTCATTAAATTTGCCTTTAGTCGGACAGGACAGGTTTGTAGTCTTAGGACCTAGCTTGCATTATCATTTACCCTTCTAGCTAAAAGTTTGCCTGGAGCGATCACCTGGAGGTGAAGTTCCACTTCAGACGGGATAAATGAAAACTCATTCCTCTGTAGGTTTTATTTGAGTTGTTGATTTTTCAAATCGTTCCTATTTGTTTTTCAGTAGAGGGTCAAAAGACACTTGAGCTGTGAATCCACTAGTTTAATTTCATATAATAAGTTATTTAGCTACGTGGATTTTTTTTTTTTCGCTTTTTTGAGGATTGCAATTCTAATGCATTTCCTCTCATGTACGCCTTACGTGCACACCATATGCACTATGGGTGAAGGTGTGGAGTGGTGGATTTAATTTCAATGTATTCAATCAGGGCTTTTTTTATTTCAGTTACCATAAGGGTGATTTAAGGGCAGGTCGATGGTTAAGGCGCAAGGGAGAGAAGTAAGGGATGGTTGCCTTATCTTGAATTGTGAGAGGTAACAGGAGCATGATCGACAAGTACCATATCATGGTGGTATCATCTGTCACATTCAAGAGAGTGGGTCTGTCAACCAGAAAATAATCTGGAATCTAGGAGAATGTTTGGTTAGGTGGAGAGAAAAAGGTCTAGTCTCGGTCTGTAGTTGTGAGAATCTCCAGGGATCGTGGAGATTTTCTTCTAAGAGTAGTGTTTGAAGGTCCGGGGCCTTAGCTGGAATCTCTCGTGAACCTATCCATATGGTTGTCTATGGGCTATATTACAAAGTCACCTCACAGCAAATAACAAAGTGTCCTTTGGATGTGGATTTAACTTTTGGACATTACTTTGGAAATGAATGGGATTTGGTGTGACCTTAGCGAACATACAAGACAGCTAATGGTAATAGACAAATATTATCTTTGGTGCACTGTTGAATAAATATCGTCCTTTAGGATCAGGTTGTCAAGGTTAGCAAGAACTAAAGGCTAAAGGAGTTCTTTAATGAAATAGCCACACCAGCCTTTTAGGGTCTAGAGTAGAGAAAATATGAGATTGGGAAAATTTTTATGATGCAAAGCGGAAACGTTGTCAATAGATTTTAAATGCGTCTCTGCACACATAGATTTATCTGCTGGCGTGAGAATTGCTTCTCTCCAAAAAAGTTGATCGCTTAAAGGGTGAGTTGAGACCATTAGCATTTTTTCCGATAAGAACTGTGATACCATAATGAGTTAGGCAAAAAATCTAGTCGCAGTAATAGTGTTACAAAATGCGGATAATAAGTTATTGAAGCATGACAAATGTTGAATATATGGTTGGTAAGCATTAGTGTTGGTAGACATGGCAGCAACATAAACTTGAGCAACAACAGAACAGATCTAAAGTAATAGCAAACCATCGTGTTATGGCTGACAAAACAGGATTGTTCCCGCAAGTGCAGGAACAGAGGTGGAGGGTGAAGTGTCCTTGGCAGGAACCTGTAAGAAAAAAAGGACGTTAAGCAACTAAGTTCGCAAGCTCTGATTTTTGATGAGCTCCAGTGAAGAAGAACTTGAGATTGGCGAGTCTTTAGCAGGTTTGCCATCCGATGGTTTAAGTCTTCTGTTGAGTCTTTCAGACAACCAGAGGGGAAATGTTGTTGCGGTCTCTCTTTCCCTTTCTGTATTTGGAGTGCCGGCCTAGGATGTGGTACAGGAATCCCCCTTGGTAGAAGAAGTTGGGGAGGAAACAGTTTGAACGTAGAGTTATCTTTGAAAACAATTAGCTGATCTGGGAGGAAACTTCAATGATAGGGGATTTTTGTGATAACGCAGGATTTTTGTATAGGGTGCAAAAAACTTCTTCTCTTTAGCATAGTACCCGCAGATAATAAAATCAGGGAATATGGATAAGTCTTGAATCTATCTGGAAGAGTTACTCCTTACGTAGGGTTTTGAGAAAAAGTCTCCTTGGTGCGGATGAAAATGTAGTTTGGGCATAACGTCGGAGGTAGTGATGCTGCGATGTGTCTGGTTTAGGGATGGCGGGTGAATGCGGGTAGACCGTTGGAGATCATTGATTTGAGGCATCTGGTAGGACCACCGCCATTAGGTCAGTGAGATAAGGGAGGAGCATCTCAGGTTTAACTGACTCAGCGATCCCTCTAATTCGAATGTTGGACCTGCGGGATCTATCCTCTAAGTCTAGGACCTTTGAGGACAGACGCTGGACCTCTTCTTCTAGAACCGAGTGGGAGTCTATAAGGTTATTGTGGGAAGAGGCAAATTCTGGCATCTTTTTTTCTATGTGATCTGTTCTGGAGACCAACGTTTTGAATATCCTCCCTGAAATCGGCCATCTTTTGTTTGAGATACGTTGAAGGTGTTCTTCCTGAACGAGGAGAAGTGTGAAGAGCTGTTTTAATGTAGTTTCAGTGAGTCCTCGATTTCCTGTCCCTTCCTGCAGGTCGTAATCTAGTGATTCAGCATGAGATGGAGTAGGTAATGAGGGTGGAAGGCTTAGGGAGCCTTTGAGTGAGAACGAAGCTTTGGGGAGGAGGATGTTGAACACATTCTGGGAGTTTGGCGGGTTTTTTTGTTGGGTGTTTGGGAATTGCCTCCATTATAGAAAAATTGTGTGTGGGTTTGTAACATATAAGATTTGTCAAAACAAGTGTTTCAGGTTTTTTTTTTTTTTTTTTTATTGATTCAAAGCAGTTAGATGGAGGCTAGAAAATGTTGCTAGGATCTTGAATTTGAGGTCTCCAGTGGTATCTTAAGGCAAAAGTCTCTGTAGAAACACTACACCACTTGAGAAGGTGTGAATCTAAGCTCTAACTTGGAAGACCCTGGACAGGGGGGAGTTAGGACCTGGTATAGCCGATTAGACGGAGGAAGAAACCTGTATGATGGAGCTTCACACAGTTTATGGTGTGTTGAGTGCCGCTGGATGATACAGGGCTGTCGGCAGGATAGAATTATCTGCGTTAATCAAATGATATTCACACTGGGTTCTCCCTGGAGTGGTTTAATAGATTAACCAGATGCAATGAGCAATTAGAGAGTCCGTGGAAAAGCAGTTTAGGGACAAATCAGGTTGTGTCTGTTTAATGCAGCAGGTTGCAGCTAGTCCCAAGGGGCTTAGTTGCAGCAGGTCCCAAGATAGCGGCCCGTGGCAGAAGGGAGCTCTTATATGTATGAAGCTGCTATGAGAGATGACCTGGTGTCCACTGCTGTTCTTGGTGTATTGAGACGTATACCAGCCTATGTAATTGGCTTCTGATAAAGTTCAGGAGAGCTGAACTAATCACTGTGCGCCTCAGTGTTGGCCGGGAGTGCCGGGTTGAGGATCCCGCCGCAGCGTCCTTAAGTGGGTTCGAGTCTGAGAGTAAGCGTTCCCGCACTTATGAGGAAGGTATACTGGATAGGTAGAGGGCCACGTACTCACCTCCAAGTAGCGGGAACTCAGTCTGCATCAGTCTTCCTCGGCTCTCAGGACGTCCACTCTGCGGGCCGCTGCGCCGTCTGATAAGGTAGGCAGGCTATTCAGCTTCTTGCGTGGGCTGCCAGAAGCCGTGTCCAGGACCCGCCGCGCTTCACTCCGGAGCCGCCAGACTGTGAGTAGCTGTCTAAGTTGCCGCGAAGCTGCTACGGCACCCCACCGTGGTCTCAGATTGGAGATAGTGGCTTTTCACCCGCTCTCGGCCCCCAGGAAAGGTTTATTTAGCCGTTTTGTTCTCCACCCTTGCGGAGCTCAGCTACTGCACGTCTGTCTTCATTCAGGCCCAGGCCACGCCCTAAAGCAGAATTTTTTTTTCCTAAAAAAAATATACCAATTTGCTTATGTCTGGCAAAATGGCCGTGGCTTCACACCATGCGGCAAAAAAGTGCCGACATTTTGCCGCAATGATTGGTAGAAGCTAAGTCAACTAAAAACAATGTTGATAAATTAGACAGAAGTGTTAGACACCAGATTTAACATCCATTCACAGTTCATAGACGGTTTTTAGACAATTCTGCGTCTCGTCCAACACAGGGGGGTGTGGTCTCATTAAAAGGGAAAGGGCATTTAACGTACAGTACTGTGTACCAAAAAATGTGCCACAAATTTGGTGCAATTAAAGTAAAGTGTGTGTGATTATTAAGGGGAGAACGGGGGAAACGGAGTAAAAATGACAGCACCGGGGTTGAAACATTCCCAGAAATTTGATTGTGTGTGATTTTTAAGGGTACGGGAGGACAGGAGTAGAATGCAGCCCCGGGGGTTAAAACACTGGGTCAGCAGTGAGTGGTGGGGGTTTTTACTTTTAGGGAATAAACTGCCCGTATCTGTCTGAGGGGAAGGGTGATGTCTGAGCTTTGTCGGCCGGACTGAGGAGCCGGGCCCCCTGGTCGTACCCCCTTGAGATGACTGTACACAAAGGGGACCCACTAAGGAAGCAGCTTAAAAAAAAAAATAAAAACAAAAATTTTAAAAAAAGATAATTAGTGAAAACTTCATTTTTAAATTTTCCCAAGTTTCCCCACATAAATTTTTCCCTTTGTGGAAACCCCATTTAAAAAAAAGGGGCACAGGGAAAAAATGGGCTTAAATGAAAGGCTTAAAGGATTTTGTCTCACTACGGTTTTTCACCTACCTCAGTGTATTGGGCATAGGTTTTTTAAATTCAGGGGAAATGTTTCTTGTCTGCCTCTTCCCTTCTTCCCCCCCCCCCTGACACACAGAAACCCTCTCCTCCTTTTGACTGCAGTAACTTCTATACAGCAGGGGGGGGGAAAGGGGGTTTTGCGCCAGGGGTTAACCCTGTTTTTTGCCTGCCTAGATCTGCTGCTTACTGCTGGATCAGCTGCATTGTGCGGCTTCTGTGGCCGAGCTCTTGCTGCTCCTCTCCACAGAGTCAGGAGACAGCAGGGAGAGGGCTGATCTATGAGTGGCTATGGAGTCAGAGGTCTGTGAAGCTGTGTATGCTCATAGCAGAGCAGGGGGGGATGTAAAGGTTCCTATACCCTCTGCTTAGCATACAAATCTCCACGGACATCTCAAGCAACAACAAACAAACCCTTTTAGAACAGACACAGGGCAGCTGTGAAGTGTGTTACTATAATCACAATGTGTCACTAATACAGCTGAGCAGGGAGGGATATGAACCGTTCACATGCCCCCTTGATCTGTTCTATTAGTATAGTCAAAGCTCCACAGACACATCATGATTATAGTAACACACTTCACTGCTGTCACATCGTACTGACCACAGATCAGCACACACAGGGTTAATCCAGGCAGCTTCACAGCGCCCTCTATTGGATATAGTTAACCTCAGTTCACATGTAGCTCACAAGAGCCTTGTAATGTGAAAGGGATTTGAGCCAAACCAATTAAGTTCAACTACAGACAGCTGTTTCGGGGTATTTGTTCCTCATCAGTGCAGTGAAGAACTTACTGGTTGGCTGGGTGGGAGGCAGGGCTGGGTCAAAGTATTCTGGTGCCCTAGGCAAACAAGGCACATAGCGCCCCCCAAATGGAGAATTCAGCCCACTGCATATCTTCTTTACCCTGTTTTCTGCCTAGGATGAAGTGGCGCCCTAGGCGGTCGCCTACCTTCGCCTACCCATCGTCCAAGCTCTGGTGAGAGGTAAGAGGGGCTTCGAAAAGGGAAAAATCTCTCCTTGAGGAGAGGAACCAATAAATTGGTCGGTGTGAGGGCTTACTTGCCATTCAGACCTCACTGTAAACTAAGTCAAATAAAAAAATTGTGTAAAGTTAGACACCATGGGCGACATGTTCTATTAGGGCTGTAGCATTTTTTTTGTATTTTGCGCCAAAAAAAAGGGGGTGACCGATTCTCTATATAAATGAACTGTCATACACCAAAATTAGGTGAATTATACGCCAGGCACGGCACATTTGAATGTGCCTAAAGTAGGCACATCTAATAAGCTATCAATGATATGCTATGCGCCTACATTCTGCTAGTCACCTAGATTAGACACATCACTTATACTATGCAAGTTAGACCACAAGCCTAATTTTTGACCGGTTCTTTCATTCAGGCGCACTATACACTCATTTAATGCACCTTAAAACTGGTGCCGCCTCCTTTCTGACCTGTTGCCCCTGATGTACCATCCATTGATAAATGCTGTCCATTTTTAGCCTGTTTAGTCTACATTTATGCAAAGTATTTACATATCTGACCCATTCAGCATAGACCTGGTGACATCTTGAGGAGAAAAAAAATTGACATGCCAGACAAATATTTTGGTCAGAAAAATCTTTTCCAGTGGTCGGAATCGTTTAACCATGTTTTCTAGCACAGAAATGTTGCCACAAACTATGTACTGCTGTATGGGTGGTTTATCTGCTTGTTTGTGTTGGTGTTATTTCCCCTCTTATTTGCTTTCAAAGTCTTCTCTCTGCTCAATAAGTAGTGAAATGAAGTGCAAACCTCCAATAAGACCAGATGGTTGTAGCAGGGATCTCTTGGGAGCCGCTCAGTCTCTGTGACCAGTTATTGCCAGTAATCTCCTTACCATGTGCTTTGGTTAAATTTTACAGACTAGCTGGAGCGGATCATAAAATCATCTTATCCACTTTAAATTGGAAATGATATCTATGAATCATATTAGAATGAGAACTAACTCAAAGCAAATTAATGCTTCTATCTAATCCTTACGACATTCATTTTTGGATCAGAATTTTTCAAATAATTTGTTAAATATAATTCACTTCTGATTCACCAAGCTCTTTCCTTAAAGGGGTTTTTCTATCTGCCTGTTTCATAGAGCCTGCTCCTCACAGCCAGCTTTAGTCTCCCACCTTCTGTTCAGGCTGTGGGCGATGTTATAGCTTTAGGCTCCCACTTACTGTTCAGGCTGTGGGCGGTTCTATAGCTTCAGGCTCCCACTTCCTGTTCAGGTTGTGTGCGGTTCTACAGCTTCAGGCTCACACTTCCTGATCAGACTGTGGGGGGGTTCTACCGCTTCAGGCTCCCACTTCCTGTTCAGGTTGTGGATGGTTCTACAGTTTAGGCTTCCACTTCCTGGTCAGGCTGTGGGCGGTTCTACAGCTTCAGGCTCCCACTTCCTGTTCAGGCTGTGGGCGGTTCTACAGCTTCAGGCTCCCACTTCCTGTTCAGGTTGTGGATGGTTCTACAGTTTCAGGCTTCCAGTTCCTGTTTAGGCTGTGGGTTGTTCTACAGTTTCAGGCTTCCACTTCCTGTTCAGGCTGTGGATTGTTCTACAGCTTCAGGCTCCCACTTCCTGTTCAGGGAGCAACCACGTTCTCTTTGGATTTCCAAGAACACTCTACAGAAGGGAATGACACGCCAGTCCTGGAAAACTTTTTAGACTAAGGGGTCAACAAACGCTGTGGGCGGGACCATATGCCTGGGGTACAATTCTCTGGGCGCATCATGAGCCAGCGGGTATAGGCGCTCTGGGCGAGACCATGAGCCGGGCAGGTCAGAAACTTTTAAGGGAGACTGACAATGGCAAGGGAGGTGGACCTACTACAGGTGCAGGTGCTGGTGAAGATGGTACTTGATTCAGACATGCAGTAACGGACTGTAGGTTCAGGAAAAAGTTGTTTCAGATAGATGCCAAGATGGAATACAGCAGCGGCCAAATACTGCATGTCAGGCAGGGTCACATCAGTGGGATTTATGGTTCTGGTCAGTTCATTCTGACACGTTTCAACAGGTACAGTAAGTACTGACACGTTGTACGCGGGGTAATGTGGATTCTCTGAGCCTCCATGAGTGTAGATGGTAGGCTAATAGTGATGGCAGCCGACATGCAGGACAAGGACACCAGGTACAGGCAGAGGTGACGGGGGCCGTGAAGCCGTGGGCAGGTAACTGAGTCCTTGGCACGAGGACAGGTAGGTACTGTACATACGTGCATACTCATAGTCAGGTAACAGAATCCAAGACAGTCCAAAGTCAGGAAAACAGCAGGAAATAGACTGGTACAACGGAAGGAACAGCAGGAGTAGAAGCAGGTAACACAGGGGTTAACACAGGAACAACAGAAACCAGCAGCAGTGGTCAGGAGCTCACATGGACAAAAATGAACTGACTAGGAAGAGAGGCAGGAAGTTCCTGATATCCCAGGAGGTCTTAGGTCACTCGCTAGGTAATTTGGACACTTTCCCTTTAAATACAGACCTGCGGGCCGGCGCGCCCCTAGGGAACATGTGCAGACACAGACAGGAACGCAGCCAGGTGAGGACACAGAAACATGGGACACAGCAAGGACCGGCCTGCATTGAGTCAGGACCACAGCAGCAGGTGCAAGAGAGTGGGGACACAGCAGAGACACGGCCCAGCCCATGAGGAACGCAGCATGGAGCATGACAGCAGCAGCAGGTGCAGGGGACTGGGGACACAGCAGAGACACAGACCAGCCCATGAGGAACGTAGCATGGAGCATGACAGTAGCAGCAGGTGTAGGGGACTGGGGACACAGCAGAGACACGGACCAGCCCATGAGGAACGCAGCATGGAGCATGACAGCAGGTGCAGGGGACTGGGGACACAGCAGAGACATGGCCCTGCCCATGAGGAACGCAGCATGGAGCATGACAGCAGGTGCAGGGGACTGGGGACACAGCAGAGACATGGCCCTGTCCATGAGGACAGTGGCATGGAGCATGACAGCAGCAAACAGATGCGGGGCCATTGGCATAGCAGAGACATGGGAACATGTTCGGTCCAACAGAGGGACCGCGGCGTGAACTCTGACAAAGAATATCCCTCTAAGCTCTATTATTGGAAGTTAGACTGGTTTATTTTCTATGTAGCTTTAGGGGACGTCTAAGGGAACCCTATGAAAAAAGATGCATCACTTTTAGCAGGTTCTGCTGGATGAGATACTTTATTACATCTGATTTTTATCTTATTGGGTGCATTATCCTAGTGAAAGAACCAGTATGGTCTTATAATGTGCTGGTTACTTTACAAGTTGTAAGAAATTAACAATATGTTATGTTCTGTGCCGGTCTCTTCATCAGGATATTACTCTAAGCACATTGGACCCATTGGAGTCTTTCCATCCAGAATCATCAGCCATTAGTGACCCTTCATTGTTTGTACACTCCCTGATTGCACCTGGATGGACCAGAGAGCGTGGAGAAGGAAGGCTTCAGCTGCTCACATGCTACCCTGTCTTCTAGGGTAATGTCCCTAAACACAACAGAAAAAGCTTAGCAGGCCCATTTGAGGTGGAGAAGCACAAGGAAACCCAGTCCCTTTGGTCTTATTAGACGCTGCTGTGTTCAACTTTTGCAATACTGTTTTAGTTGTCGAAGACTACTTTATGACCTAAGAAGACACCAGTATTATAAATGGCATTTGGTAGATGAAGGGCCATTACAGATTTTGCATTGGGACCTTGGCTTCTGGTTACAATGCTTTGTCATGAAAAAGATTATCTGCTTTGGGGAATTCCTTCTTATAATAAGTGACCTTTGATATTAAATTTATCACAAAATATCCTCTTTCTTGAACCCCCATGGATTACCTGTAATTTGTGAGTAGGCTTTAACTGGCCAAAGGGAAGAAGGGGAAATCCACGGTGGGCCTTTGGGCATGGTGTTCCCTTTGGCAAAGCGGGACACTGAGCTTGGAGCTGCTATACAGGGAGAAAGGCAAAGAAAATGAGGCCAGGTGCGAGAGTCATGTGAGGTATGTGCAGTAGCTGTAGGATGGACTCCAAGAATGAACTTCACTGGTGGCCCCAAGAATGAACTCCACTGGTGGGCCCCAAGAATCAACTCCACTGGTGGGTCCCAAGAATCAACTCTACTAATGGGTCCTAAATAACAACTCCATTTGTGGCTCCAAAAATCACTTTCACTGGAGGGCCCCAAGAATGATCTCCATTGGTTGGCGCCAAGAATAAATTTCACTGGTGGGTCCGAATAATCAACTCCACTGGTGGGCCCAAGAATAAACTCCACTGGATAGCTCCAAGAAACAACTTCAATAGTAGGCCCCAAGAATCAGCTGCACTGGTGGGCTCCAAGAATCAACCCCACTGGTGGCCCCAAGAATAAGCTCCACTGGTGGGCTCCAAGAATCATCTCCACTGGTGGCCCCAAGAATCAACTCTACTGGGTTCTCTAAGAATCAACTCCACTTGTGAGCCACAAGAATCAACTCTACTGGGTTCTCTAAGAATTAACTCCACTTGTGAGCCCCAAGAATCAACTCTACTGGTTGGCCCCAAGAATCAACTTTACTGGGTTCTCTAGGAATCATCTCCACTGGATGGCCCCAAGAATAAACTCCACTGGTGGCCCTCAAGAATCAACTCTACTGGTGGGCCTCAAGAATCAACTCTACTGGTGGGCCTCAAGAATCAACTCTACTGGGTTCTCTAAGAATCAACTCCACTTGTGAGCCACAAGAATCAACTCTACTGGGTTCTCTAAGAATTAACTCCACTTGTGAGCCCCAAGAATAAACTCCACTGGTAGGCACCAAGTATCAACATCACTATTGGGCCCCAATACTCAACTCTACTGGTGGGCATCAAGAATAAACTA
This sequence comes from Phyllomedusa bahiana, assembly GCA_025379985.1. Classification (NCBI taxonomy): domain Eukaryota; kingdom Metazoa; phylum Chordata; class Amphibia; order Anura; family Hylidae; genus Phyllomedusa; species Phyllomedusa bahiana. The sequence continues at coordinate 96,082 of JAODAL010003463.1, forward strand.
CACTGGTGGGACTCAAACACGCCAGTCCAACACGGTCTGTGGAAAAACCTGGCAGTAAGTATTCCATTTCCCCGTAGTGCCAATCAATAGAGGGGTTATAAAGCATTACACAGAGTCAATTCAAATCACTGGTCACCGGTCTTTGTAATGCAGGATGGGTCCTCCGAAGCTGGACTCGTTGTGACCACTCTTCACTTTGGACAAAGGATGAGGATCTTGAACAATCGACAGCCCTCTATTAGCTTAAAATTCCGTAATATAGCATTTAACCCATTAAACAGGTGCCTGTACACTTGATGTTTGGGTTGGGAGTGACAACAATAAGCCTTCATCTTCCATAATGTAATTTATGCCGTATCTGACGTTTCTTATGAGAGAAGATTGGTAACGATCTATCAAAAATGTCTCCAGTCTGCTTAGATATAATTTTAAAGGTAATTATATTTTATTACACTTCCAAATCTGTTGACAAAACATCCTGATACATGAAGGCAACCAACCCAAAATGGGGAAAAGTCCATGAACTTAAGAGTAGACCTTCCACAACTCTTACCTGTAGGCTTTCAATGATCTTGGGATTTTCGGGAATGGCTGGATTGATTCCAATAACAATATCCTGGTAACCTCCATTTTTGAGCTTCACCAGAGAACCACGACTGGTGGAAAACCCGTAGAATAGTAGGAATAAATATAAAATCTCGCGGCCGGCCATCTTCCTCCACATTGCTTACGGTGATCTGTCTTCGGAAACTTTATACTCTCTTATTTATCAGAGGATCTATATGGACTTTGTTACTGCTGTTTATCTTTTATTCGTGATCATTGTGGGTAATACTTTGATTCGTTACTTATTACTGGGATTAAATTGGCAGCGGAAAGTTGTAATAAGGAAATGGAATCCTAAAAATCGAACATTTAGAAGAAATGGTATAAATGAGTCTAAGAGGTTATGATTTCCATAGCTCGTACTCCGATAGTACCACCCTGACATTTGTATAGGCAAGGTAAAATAAATGACTTTTTTGTTTAAAGGGGTCCTCTCGCCACATTTATTAGCTTTAAACACATAGGCAAAGGTATTTACAGCATATTCCCAATACATTACTGTATAGAAGGCTCTGTAGCTCTGCCCTAATGTTTAAAGCCTTCTATTAGCAATGTGTCTCTAGCAGGATCAGCTAGGAATAGCAGAGCTGAAATATCAATCATTACTGTAGTAGCACCCACAGCCTGAACAGGAGGTGGGAGCCTGAAGCTGTAGAAGTGCCCACAGCCTGAACAGGAAGTGGGAGTCTGAAGCTGTAGAACCACCCACAGCCTTAACAGGAAGTGGAAGCCTGAAGCTGTAGAAGCACCCACAGCCTGAACAGGAAGTGGGAGCCTGAAACTGTAGAAGTGCCCACAGCCTGACTAGGAAGAGGACGCCAGTAGCTGTAGAAGCGCCCACAGCCTGACCAGAAAGAGAGAGCCTGAAGCTGTAGAAAAGCCCACAGCCTGAACAGGAAGTGGGAGCCTGAAGCTGTAGAAGTGCCCACAGCCTGAACAGGAAGTGGGAGTCTGAAGCTGTAGTAGCACCCACAGCCTGAACAGGAGGTGGGAGCCTGAAGCTGTAGAACCTCCCACAACCTGACCAGAAAGAGGGAGCCTGAAGCTGTAGAACCGCCCACAGCCTGAACAGGAAGTGGGAGCCTGAAGCTGTAGAAGTGCCCACAGCCTGAACAGGAAGTGGGAGTCTGAAGCTGTAGTAGCGCCCACAGCCTGAACAGGAGGTGGGAGCCTGAAGCTGTAGAACCGCCCACAGCCTGAACAGGAAGTGGGAGCCTGAAGCTGTAGAAACATTCACAGCCTGAACAGGAAGTGGGAGCTCAGAGCTGTAGAACCACCCATAGCATGAACAGGAAGTGGAAGTCTGAAGCTGGCAGTGGCTATGTAAAACAGCATGGGGTGAAAACCCCTTAAAGTAACGCAGCTACTATTCAGCTTGTTTGTTTTTTTGAAGTGGTGAAGAACTGGACATACCTTCATAAAAAAATCAAAATGGCTCACAACCTTGCTCTCTTACGGCAACGTCTGCTGCTGTTTGCCCTTACCTTGTTCTATGGGTCAGATATTTGCCATGGTGGTGGCTCATTGTTGCTGCTTGTGATTCCAATCCACAGAAGGGGCTAGAATACGGAATTATTTCCCCTCTAAGGATTTTTGTCATCCCACATATGATGCACTTACAATAAGTTGCATTTCAAGAGAAGTATGAACTCTTGGTGGTCACATATACACAGTACATGGGTTAGTAGGGGAACCAAACTCTAGTGTATACCCCTAAATAAATATAGACCCTAGACCAAAACTTCACAGCTTGAACAGAAAGTGGGAACCTGAAGCTGTAGAACTGCCCACAGCCTGAACAGGGAGTGGAAGCTTGAAGCAGTAGAACCACCCACAGCCTGAACAGGAAGTGGGAGCCTGAAGCTGTAGAACTACCCACAGCCTGAACAAAAAGTGGGAGCCTGAAGCTGTAGAACTACCCACAGCCTGACCAGGAGAGCCTGACACTGGAGAACCGCCCACAGCCTGAACAGGAAGTGGAAGCTTGAAGCAGTGGAACTGCCCACAACCTGAACGGGAAGTGGAAGCCTGAAGCTGCAGGACCGCCCACAGACTGAACAGGAAATGGAAGCTTGAAGCAGTAGAACCACCAACAGCCTGAACAGGAAGTAGGAGCCTGAAGCAACACTTATCATGAATAACAATGGTCAACCCCTCCTGTGGACCATGGACAGAGAAGGTGTAGTATAATAAGATCTTCTACAGCACACCATTAATTATGGACCATCTCCCCATGGTTTCCTCTATCTGACACTTAAGCCCACTACCCTCTGGGGTAATTCAGTTCAGGTTTCACAATATGGGCTCACACTGGACACACTTTATTATGAAAGGGGTCTCTTTGCTGCCAGTAACCGGGATTCTCTTGGGTTCCTGCACTTACGTTGACTATGGCTTTGTTGCTGACCTGATGCAAACAGGGAAGAGGCTTGAGTCTACAGGATACAGAGGAATGATAACTCAGACCAAGAATGTGTGAGTTGGCAGGATTTATATTGCACAACTTGATGACCTCATGGTCAGAAGGAGCCAGGAGGAGCTTCATGTTATTCAGAAACACTTCCTCACCCAAAGAAGGATTAACCATTGCTTTGCTGTTGTAGCAGAAGAGTATGGTTAAGCAATTGAGGTGCGATAACACAGAAGTAACTCAGAAACTAACACAGACTTGCGTAGACCACCAGGATACCATGCATGCTTGCCAATTCTCCCAAGTCATTCAGTAGACTCCCACAAAATAGAAGTTCTCCCGGGCTCCAGGAAGTGCTGGCAAGTCTCCCTGGCAAGGAGCACATTCACTTTATTTAATTTTTCATATTCACTGTGTGTTCTTTGTGTGTCATGTTTTTTGAGTTTGGATCAGAGGATGCGGTTCCCTTCTGGGATCCTCCCGAGGTCGCAGGGGAGCATGTGTGACAACAGTTTCCTTTCTCCACTGTATACCCTGGCTCTCCTTGTGAGAGGCCACCTAGATGGCTTCCTGGTTGAAGTTTGGGCTTATCACCCATACTAATGCCAGGAGCATGCATTTGGGTCTCCATTGCTTTGGCAGTGGAGACCACTAGACCTTTAACCTCGTGCAGGTGCCTTTGACCCAGGGAGGGAGAGGGATATTAGGATTAGTAGGGGGCCTTTACTTTTTAGTATGGGTCTGTGATAGACTGTATCCTTATGCACTGTTTTGTGTGGTACTGTTGTACTTTTTTGTGCATTTGGGTAGACTAAGCACATATTATGGTTTAGACAAACAGTAGAACACTTTACAGCATTAACTTCCTTCATGTTACCCACATAAGATACAGTAACTAGCAGCACAGGTGGCAAGGATGAAAGCCGTAAACTTTCTATTAATGATGTAGTAATACAGTGATGACAAGCTGGACAGTGTTACAACATTTCTGCATTGTCATTTGGATAATGGGCTTTTTATAGTGTTATTAATATTACATTTTAAACATATTTTATTGGCTGGATGGCGCTAAAGACAGTCTTCCTTCTTCTGGAGAAAACCTAATATGTAAAATAATGCAGTGTGAAAGTATATTTATAGCAAGGTCAATGGATCAGTGACTTCCAGAGAAATTGATTACTACTTGCTGACCGTCTGGTGATTAATATACCTCCCGGTGGTGGCAGTATATTTCTGCAAGTACATTCTGGAACTAATTGTGCAGCTGGGGAAGGGGAGAGCCGGCTGTCAGTGTTAGCTGGGCTCTCCACTGAGACGGTAGGAACATTTGTTACTCTCCTTGCCTCCTCGATCACTGTGTATAGAGTTATGAATGAGTGATGTATACACAAAAAGTCAAGACGCCTCCAGGCTTCCTGTTCTCTGTGCTGGGGATCATGTGACCACCAGGGCTTGGTAACTGCAGGAGCTGCTGGGTCTTATCAGACCCGATCAGCAATGTGGTCAGTCCAGGGGGTTGTATTTCCCCATAAACTGGGGCTAATATATCAGCCCCAGGTACAAGGAAAATCAGAGGGGAAAATTTTTTTTTAGAAATATACCCCAAAGGTCTGGGGTATATAATGACTTTACAATGACCTTATATGGGGCATAATATGTAAAATACAATAATAATAAAAAAAAAAAAAACTTTTACCCCGGTATTTCCACTGTAACTTGGACTAATATATCAGCCCCAGATACAGGAGTAATCAGAGGAAAAAAATGCACTTCAAAAGGTCTTCAGATGTTATAGGGAGCACAAAATGCAAAAAAAGGCAGACACAAAATAAAATATTATTAGAAAAAGAATTAACAGCCCAAACTGTGATTTTTATCCCCACCCACAACAACCCTATAATTTTGTATCACCTATATATACACATCCATAATGGAAACGTGACACAATTGCACATATTATTTTAGCGCCACTTTTGCTGTTAAAAAATAATCAATTAAAGAATGTGAAAAGAGACTTTTTAAACTTTTTTCTTTACTATTATTCCTCGTATTTTTTATGTGTGTATATATATATATATATATATATCTATATATATATATATATATATATATATATATACAGAGCACAATATCAACAGCTCTACAAGCACTCTAAAAACAAAACGGTCAAAGGGGACATAGAAATTTTTTTGAAAAGCATTTCTGCCACTTTGGAATGCATGAAAATGTTGAGGTTCTTGGTGCACAATTTTGATCAAAACTGTAAAGGCCCGTCTACCAACGGCAAGGTGACCTCAGTACAGATGGGAACCTAATCTAGATGTTACCTCTCTTAGTGTCTGTTCAGACATTCCAGGGAGAGAAGATTACAACTATTACCTTATTAAAAACACCTGTGTAGATGGGTGGAGTGCAAAAGAACAAGATATGGGCCATCCACTGCCCCATGCAAACAGACCAAAAACAAAAAAGGCAGCATATCCCAAAAAATCAATGCATAGGGTGCAAAGTGACAAAAACACCCACGCTGCGGGTCTATTTAGTAGAAAAGGAAACACAGCACTCAAAGGGATATATGTATGTACGGGGCTGCGCCAGTATTCTGGTGTCCGTACAGCCCAATAACTGGTACAGCCCTGTTTTCTACATTTACAATTAGGCGCATTATCGGGTGCCCGCAGCACTTTTGTAATGCGCCTGAGATCGGGGAGCATTCTGTGGACATCGCATCACAATCTTATGATTCTACACAGTTATGACTGGAGGACGGCAAAACTGGGCGCATTACTGCTGGAACAGCCAGACCAAGTTACAAAGTGTTTACCTGAGCCTGAGTTGTCGTTTTGGAGCTAGAAAGCGCTGAAAGCTATGACCCGCAGTAGAAGAGGTTCATAGAATCAGGCGCACAATAAAAATTGAGGCCTGGGCGCCAAAAGTTCATACATGTTGTCCAAAGTGTACAATATACATAATGTGACATATGCAAGACAATAATGTACCAAAGACGATATCATATTATCATAGGGAGTGGGATGAAAGATGAATTCTTCCTACCTCATAATGAAATAAAATAAGGGACAAGAAGTCCAGCATACTGTGGTGCAAGTGCTCTGTAGGTGTCTGTAGGCGCGCAGTGCGCATGACCGCCACCCCTCAAAAGACAAGGAGACATTCCCTTCATCTGGAGAAAGATGGATTCAATCTCCAGTGGAGAAGAGCGTTCTTCGCTGTAAGAGTTGTAAATGTGTGGAATAGCCGCCTGAGGAGCTGGTCACAGCAGGAACTGTAGAGAGTTTCAAAAAAAGGCTTAGATACCTCCCTGGAACTAAAGAATATGAATACGTGCGTAGCTATGTAAAATTCGGGATCCTGGCTGGTGGAGGCTCTGGGGTCAGAGATATGATCTCCACTGGAGCAGATTGGTTCTTGCCTTGTGGGTTTCAGAGCATTCACCAGTGGGGAGGCTGGGCTTAAAGTCCTTGTCTCCCTCCCTTCACCCACATTTTCCCCACCCTTGGTTGAACTTGATGGACACGTTTTTTTTCACCCGTACTAACTATGTAACTATGTAAACAGTGTAGTGGACACAGCCACGGAACGGGGCAAAGAACCGGTGCCATTTTGTATAAGGGCACGCAGCTTGCCTAACCAGCACCTGCATGCTAGACTTGCCATCAGCGCTGAGTAGTTAGACTCAAGCTTTTAGATCAAAGAGAGGTAAGTATAAAATTAAATAAAGTAATCTGAAAAAGGCTGGGGAATAACGTGCATCAGAATCTGTACATATAAGATGAACAGACAGTGAGCACATAGACTGCACCAAAGCTTCGTCATCAGGGATAACACAGAATATGTGTCACGGTTACGTCCCTTCACAAGCAGAGTGTTTCATACTCACAATAATGGGCAGGGATGAATAGAGCTAATATACAGTCCGTAACACTGAGGTTAATGTAAAAAAAATCTATAAAAAATAAAGCCTAAAAAAAAAAGGCCAAAAAATTAGTACCGAGCGCAGTTAAGATATAGTGCTTGTACTTAGCGTGTACTAAGGGAAAGAAAAATGTGCCTGATCCGGAGGGTGAGGGGTAAGTGCACCTGTCAGGAACTGGTTAATAAAGTGAAAGAGATAAATAAAAGCTCCCAGTACTAAAAGTTTCATTGTGTTCTGAATAATCTTTATTTACTGAAGGACGAATTGGTCTTTAACATGAGAGCTGGAGCCTGATGGTTAATCCAAATTGGTTTCACATGGGAGCTCCAGCTTAATGTTTTACCCATATCAGCAAATCCAATGCTCGTTTTCTCATACTCTCATTTCCGGATTCTTCTTCTTCCTTTGGCAGCTGACAATACAGGTCGTGATACTTATAATGATGCAGATGAGGATTACCGAACCACATACAATGGATGTAATCACAGTTATATTCACCCCATCTGAATCATCATCTATGGGTCCAGGAGTTGGAGCCGGTGTTGTTGGAGCCGGTGTAGGAGCCGGTGTCGGTGGGATGACGAGAGCAGCCTGGGCTATGTTGGACACATCTGATCTTTTGTCGGCTTTATCAATAGCGACTAAAGCAAAGAACAGAATGGTTCCGTTTCCTATTACAACATTCTCCGGCGCAAATGTGAATGTTTCCCGGGTCCCAGCTTCTTGTGGGGAGATACCGGAAATGTTGACTTGAGTTGCTCCATCAAAGTTTTCTCTAAGGTCTTTAGGGTTCACGCTCATCCTCAAGTCATAGCTTGTAGCTGAGAACAGAAATATATATACATATAAATACATATAAATACATACATCAGGTTAGTCAATTGGTCAAAAAATCTCAAAAAACTTTTTTTTCAGGTCGTACCATTTACTTTGCTGTGGAAACTTGTAAAACATGAACAACCCATTCTTTTTATTATTATTATAATTATTATATTATTTTTAACCCATTCTTTTTATTATTATTATATTATTATTATCATGTTATAGCGCCATTAGTTCCTGGGCGCTGTACATTACAAACAGCTTTACATACATAGTACTGTATAAAAGTAAGGTAGAATAATAAAACTAAATAAGTAACAACTGGTAGAGAGGGATTGAAGACCCTGCCAATGGGAGCTTTCAATATACCATGGAGGGGGTAGGAGATAGACTGTGTAGGACGGAGATGTGTTTAGGGTGGTTTAGGGGCTGCAGAGGTATTGTAGGGTGGAGGCTCCTGAAGAGATTAGTGTTCAGGTAAATTTTGAAGATAGTGATGGTGGAGGAGAGTCTGAGATGTTGGGGCAGTGAGTTCCAGAGTACGGGGGAAGCACTGGAGAAGTCTTGGAGACGGTTGTGTGAGGAGCTGACAATAGGAGAGCAGAGATGAAGATCAGGATTTGAGATTACGCAAGGGTTGGTATCTAGAGATTAAAGATGAGATATATGGAGGGGAGATTTTATGAAGAATCTTGTGTTAGGGTTAGTGGTTTGAAGTAATTTTGTGGGGCAATGTGCAGCCAGTGAGGGGATTGGCAGAGAGGAGAGGCAGAAGAGTAATGAAGATGGATTAACCAGGCAGCAGAATTGAGGATAGATTGGAGGGAAGCAAGAATGTTAGATGAGAGGTCACAGAGAAGGATGTTCCTGTAGTTTGGGTGGTGGATGACGAGGGCATGAACTAAGAAATAAGGAATGAGAAAATTTGTGAAATATTTTTTAGGCAGAGATAAGGGTTTGGATGTGCAGTTTGAAGGACAAGACAGAGACTATCCCAATGCTGCAGACTTGTATAGCCAATGACCATGAGATATCAGGTAGGGTGGGATAGTGGAAAGATAATGAACTCTGCTCTCTCTATGTTGAGTTTTAAAGGGCAGGAGGAAAAGGAGGGCATTGTCAATAGAATTTTTGGGATCAAGGAAAGCAGAGCGCTAAAGGGGTTTTGCCACCAAGTAAAATTTATTTGGGAAGCTTGCAAATGAAATAACAAACATTTTCACCATTCATTATTATAAAAAATTCTGCACCGTTTTTGTTTTAGCTGATCCCTTAGTGATCCATTGTTTACAGCTTGTCTCCAGGGGATACGACCAGGGGTGGGAGCTTCTCTGTCCTGGTCGCACATGCGCTGACATCACTTCTCTCAGGCAGCTACTGAGTGTTCAAACCCCAGGTTCTGTCACTCTACTCCCGTCCTCTGTACTCCTTAGTAATTAGTCAAACAGTGCAAATAAATAAAAAAGAAATCTTAATGAGGTCTGAGCATTGATAAAGAGAAAAAAAACCACATGTTTGGTTCCTGCAGGAATTTGAACCTAGTGCCTGGAGGCAAAAACTTTACCTCTCAGCTACTCAGAATGCTTTACATAAACAGACCTTTCTTTGACTAGAGTGAGGAAAGGCCTGGTGATGTCATCCTGCTGGGTCACATGATATGCAATTTAAACAAATCACACACGCCCCCTTCTGAGCACACAGAGCTGAAGAACTGGATGCAGTAGGTATCAAATGAGATTGTGGCAAAACCCCTTTAACTTTCAGGCCAGAGATGTACATTTGTGCGTCGTCGGTGTAGAGGTGGCATCAAAAAACATAAGATATTACTGAGTTTCTCCAGACCAAGAGTGGAGGTAGAGAAGAGTACAGGAACAAGGACTGAACTCTGAGGGACACCAACAGAGAGACGGTGACAGTAGGAAGTGGTGAGAGATGCCAAATGGTTGATTGGTGAAATACAGTATGAAGAGATCCAGAGAAGGACCAAGTCCTTTTCCCATTTCATTTCTATATTCAATAATAATTGTGAACTCACAAAACTTTGCCAGGAATGAAAGAACACTTCTTCTTATCTGGATGGGAATGCAATGAGATCTTCCCGAATTACACAGTGGCCTGCTTACAGGACCTCAAACAATCATTTTCAAATGATTCTCATTGAATTATTGAGATGTCCATGTAATGAAAGATGTATTGAATACAAAAAGAGAGATGATGACTGCTGCTTTGGTTAAAATTTGAGGGTTATAATTGAAGAAGGGCTCTTCCATCAATGATCTCAAAATGTTCTGACTTCAAAATGCATTGCTAAACCAAAGAAAAGGTAGAAAAAAGTTCCTTCACTACTGTAATTGTTTGACTAGTTCCATAAGATTAACCTTTTGTGACCTAGTCTTCTGAGATTGGACTCTTTCCATCTACATCAGGGGTGTCAAACTCAAATAGAAAGTGAGCCAAAATTGAAAACTTGGACAAAGTCTCGGGCAAACCTTGTGTTCCTCCCCGTGAGCTCCTCTTATTTTATCAGTTGTCCCACTGTGTGAGTTCTTTCTTCTGCCACCTGGTCCCTTCTCTGTTCTATGCGGAGGATAGGGCCAGATTGAGAGCAAAGTAATGACAGCTCCTGGCTTCTTCCTCTTATCCTCTGTATTTGTGGGCCAAATATAATTACACTGCGGGCCTGAGTTTGAACTGTCTGATCTACATTTTGACTTTCATAGTTTAAGTACCCTCACAGTAAAAGTTGGTGGTGCAAGTATTTTTATAAGGTCACAGTGCTTCTACTTTTAAATAAAATTTGATATATTTTACCAGGAAATATGTGATTGTATTTTCCTTGATAAGCCTTGGTAATGTATTAATACAAATGGATGGTGACATTGGTGCTCTGACTGATGTAACAAAATTATTAGCACTGAATAATAACAGATATGTTATATGGGAAAGTCTCACCGGTTCCCTGGTCCAGTTCATCACCGGTGGCTGTCCAGGATAAAACCACCATCTCATCCACTATCTTTGCCTCCAAATCAGTTATTTTCTCTGGATTAAAGATGTCTGTCGGAAGGTTGGATGGGATATTAGAAATCACAAACGATCCGCCCGAAGCAGTTCTGGTAAATGTGTCCACGACAAGGTCTTCTTCATCGATGACAGGTCTTGGTGGATTCATGGTGACCACTCCTACATAAACCAAAGATTACATGTATCTGTTAAGCTGTATCTATGGTGTTTTTTTTGTCTTTAGTTTTCGGTTAAAGGGTTTATCTCACTTTAGACAAAGATGGCATATCACTAGGATATTCCCTCGTTGTCTGATATTGCCGGGTCCCACCTCTGGGACATTCACCTATCTCCTAAATAATCCCTTAAACCATGCAGTTATGAATGGAGAGTTGTTCAGGACTCTCCCATAGACCTGAATGTGAGTTCCGAGTTTAGGCGAGCGGCGCCCTTCGGCTGTAATCAGAACTCCCATTCAAGAAGTGGGGCCTGAATCAGACAATGGTGGCATATTCTAGCAATATCATTGTTTGAAATGGGACAACCCCTTTAATGCCACCTTTACATTCCTGTAGTCAATAGTTAATGTATTTTAATATATTTGCTGCACCTTTTCTCTACATACTTTTTGTGGCGGTTTAGGTGTTTCCAATGAGTGGAGGAACTACAACCAATTACAAACTATCTGGCTTCAAGATGCCTTTTACTGCAGTTTGATGCATTGTTTCTGCAGCCCATTTGTGGAATCCATTGGGATACCATAACAAAGTATCCAAACGCATACTGCGGTGGGGCTGCACATCTATTGACCTCTATAGGGCAAACATAGTCTCAATTAGACTATGTTTGCCCTATTTAGCGAACATGTTCGGGTTCTGCAACAGTCACAAACACGTGTTCGTGATGGGCATGAGGTCTATGAGACCCAAAAAAAAAAAAAAGTAAAATATTAGAAAACCTAAAATATAGTAATTATTATAATTGTATGCTTTCTTACCATTCTCCACAAAGCCTGGTATATAAAGAGCTCGATTCCTGGGAAGAGCCAAACGAGCCTTGTTTTTGCTGCTCTCAACTCGTACTTTTAGGTTGTATCTTCCATTAAGTGAGAAAGATGTAAAGTACCTTGAGTAGATCCCATCATACATAGTGATATCAGGGCCTTGGAATATAACACAGAATATTGTTAATAGAATTTTTAGTAATTAAAAAAGTACCCAACTGTTCATCTATATGTAAAGCTGAAACTTCTACCATTTAAAAGACCTTCCTCGGCTCCTCCATTCCAGCGCTGGCTCTTCCTAATCTTCTCTTGACCTTCCATTTTCTTCCGAACGGGGACGTCGCTGCTGCAGTTGTTGATTGGCTGCAGTTGTCATGTGCTTATGCTTACATCACCATTAGGGGGGAACAATTTTGAGGATGATATAAACAGAGACAGGTGACCGCTGTAGCCAATCAGCAGGTACAGCATTTACGTCCACATTTGTAAAGAATGGAAGGAAACAAAAGACTGGGGAAAGCCAGCACTGGAACAGAGGAAAGTGAACATCTTTAAAAGTGAACATTTTTATCTCTCAATTTTGGAATTTTAAATTAATAAATCTCTTGAAAAGGAATTTTTAACAAAATAATAAAAATTGGACAACTTTGAAAATGCTGCTAATTAAAATTATTACATTATTTAGCATAAGAAATGACTCTGTCTACCTATGGATATACTGAAAACTACCAGTGAACTCTGGTACGAAGCTTACTCAATAGTGGAACCCAGTGTTGGACTTGAGTGCTTTGGGCCCACCAGTGAAGTTGATTCTTGGGGTCACCAGTGGAGATTATTCTTGAGGCCCCCCAGTGAAGTTGATTATTGGAAGTCACCAGTAGAGTTGATTATTGGGGCCCACCAGTAGAGTTGATTCTTGGAAGCCACCAGTATGGCTTATTCTTAGGGACCACCAGTGCAGTTGATTCTTGGGGCCTACCAGTGGAGTTAATTCTTGGAGCCCACCAGTAAAGCTGATTCTGGGGGTTAAGCAGTGGAGTTGATTCTTGGGGCCCACCAGTAGAGTTGATTCTTGGGACCCACCAGTAAAGCTGATTCTTGGGTCAACCAGTGGAGCTGATTCTTGGGGCCCACCAGTGGAGTTGACTATTAGGGCCCACCATTAGAGTTGACTATTAGGGCCCACCAGTAGAGTTGATTATTAGGGCCCACCAGTGGAGTGGATTATTGGGGCAAACCAGTGAAGTTGATTATTAGGGCCCCCACCAGTAGAGTGGATTCTTGAGGAAAACCAGTGAAGTTGATTATTAGGGCCCACCAGTGGAGTGGATTCTTGGGGTCCAGTAGCGAAGTTTATTCTTGGGGCCCACCAATGAAGTTGATTCTTGGAAGCCACCAGTAGAGTTGATTCTTGGAAAACACCAGTGGAGATGATTCTTGGGGACCTACCAGTGGAGCATCAACAGTAGAGATGGAGTTTTAGCCTACCAGTGGAGCTGACTCATGGTTCACACCAAAGGTATTGATTCTTGGAACCCATTCTATACTTACTGCACATGCTTCTGCCTCTATATCTCTGTCTTTCTCCCTAACAAACAGTACCATGCCTGCTATATTCAGGCATCAAGAGCTAAACAGGGGTTTTCCTACTCCTCTGTGGGTCAGTCTCAGTCTGATGAACACTCAGGGTTACTAAAAGATTTGGCATTGGACTAAACAATGGAGTGGGTCTGAAGGAGTATGTGATTCTTTCACACCTAACCAACACATAGAGGTGTGGACTTGCTAGAGTCAAGGTGGTGGTGTTCTTGCAAGATGATGATGAGACAGAAACACAGGTCAGGAGACCGACAGAGGTACAAGGTCAGGAAAAAGCCAAATATTTACCAGTACAGGGGAGCTGTAGATAAACCTTTCAGTAAAAGGGTTTCATAATTAGGAAAATCAACTACATCATGTTAGATCATTTCAAAGACTGAAGATTTTATTGCAGGGATCTTCTTTTACTTTGACATTCCTACATTTCTTCTGAACCCTACATATATTCTTCATTGCATTATTACCTGCTCCATTATCCAGAAGTTCTAAGGTCTCCGATTGTCCATTAACTGCTTCAATGATGGCCGTAACTTTTACATTAGTCACAGGCACTAGACCTTTACTGACCGAGGCGTAGATTACTATTGGATTGGGGAAGTTGATGGTGTCTTGGTTCATATGGGCATCTACAACCACAGGAGGAACATTGGCATCGGCAGCTTTGGAGGTGACAGTTATTCCTATGGCTTGAGATGATGAGTGACCATTACAAAGACTGTAATGCCAGGGTCCGGGCTAGGAGAAGAAGAAGCTCATGTTAGCAAACACCATAAAGTTCTTTTAGAAGATGTAGTCAAAGTAGACGTCACAAACATAGGAATAGAAGGTAACACAGTTCTGAAATTCTCATAAAGGCCAATGTGGCTTATGCTTTGATCCTGTAAAATGTGATTTTTTTTTAAATATGATGAAAGCCTTGTGATAAGCACCCTGGTCACTGTTTATTGGCTCAATGCATGTACCCACTAAAGTCAACTTCATCATTTCCAATCCTATTTTGTCTATACTTTGGTTAAAAGTCATAGGAATCCTTTTGTTTCACAAATGGTAAGAATTGTCCTTCCTTTTCATCCTCTACCTTCATTAGACCTTTTGTAAAGCGATTGCTATGCACCCACCTCAAACAGCTTTGAATGTAGATCAGCTGACCAGATTGTGCACCAGGGGACCATTAGTGGAGTAGTTACTGATTGACCAGATTGACCATTGTAAATCGTCTTCAGCTTGGCGGCCATGGCGCAGAGAACTGTATATTCCTTGTCCATAGAGATTGTGGCTAGAAATCTGCTAGAATTCTGTTCCAGTGATTTAGTACCTTCTGTGTATCTAGTTTTGTTCTGTTTGGGTCAGTTCTTGAAATTGTATATAGTAAATCTGTTTGGTTTGCTTGCCCAGTTATTTAGAAGCCTTGATTTCCTTGGTCTTTTAGGCTCTACCTAAATAAACTTTGATGGCATATAAGTAAAATATTCCACCAAAGTGTGATAGTTGTGGGTCCCACCTTTTGGATCCACACCTGTGTCAGGAATGGGCCCGCAAAAGCATCTGGTTGTGCATGACCATTATGTTTTATGGAAGTCCCAAGAACAGCCGAACACGGCACTTTTGGAGGTCATTCCCAAGATAGTTGGTTGAATCTGCACCCATCACACTTTGATGTAATTTCCTATCGATATGCCATCACAGTACATGATGGAAACACCCCTGTAAGTTATTCTTTGTCAGTTTTTAGGGCTTTTTAATCCTGGGTCTTGTTTGGTGTCAGCCTGTTTGTATCAGTCAGTTGTAGCTTAGGAACATTTATCAGTTGTATCTCAGGGACAGAAGAGAGTCAGGGACAGCAGTAGGGCTAGGCTTAGGGAAAGTTAATAATCTTGCTTCTGGATTTAAACCTACATGGTTTCACCATCAAATGGGCTTTTTCACTAAGCAGTTTCACAGCCACAACCAGCTTTAGACTCACACTTCCTGGTCAGGGTGTGGGCAGATCTATAGCATTGATTAACAACTCTGCTTTTCCTAGCTTTTCTTGTTACACTGACAATGTGTACAAGAGATTTGTAAAGTGTAGTACTCTCAGTTACGTTTTAGCCTGTGATTTGCTGCACCTGTCAGTGCTTACCTCCAGGATGTACAGACCAGCAGCCGGGACTGAAGGAAACCGTCCGGGAGGTAAGCATGGTTTTATCTTCTATTTTTACTCATACCCCGGTGGATGAATGAGTATTGTTAGATCTTTAACTGTATTTCCTGCCATCATCTGCCTGGCTGTCCAGCTACTTCTTTATCTAACAGTGAGTAATTAAAAAAAAATAAAAAATTATGATATAGCTGACACACTCCGTATAATTATTGCATTTGACTGCTGCTTCATTGTTGTGACTGCTGCTTCATGTTTAGTTTAGTTACATCTGTGGTTGGAATATAAGCATAGTAACCCTTGGGGTCTTTGTTAGCCCTCTAACTGCCATGGTAATCCAGCAGCGCCCGATGACCACTGGGCACCAATGGGTGACAGAGCTCCATAGTAATTTCCCACTGGGATTACATAGATACTGTTGGACTGGGGTGCCTAGGGTCCATTAGTAATATTTCATTCTGGGTGCCCACCTGTGGAGTTGATACTGGGGGCCCAGAATACAACTACTCTACTTGCCTCTTACACTCTGCCTTTTGTTTTCTGCCTCTTTCTCTCTGCCCTTCTGCCTCTCCTAGGGATGTATATGCAGTTTAAAAGAAACTCCAGGTCTGTCGTGCTCAAGGGTTCATTAGGGGTTTCCCATGTTCCCCTGTTGGCCCATCCGAGCCTGCAGATAGACAAACCTCTACAGCATCTGCGGATGACATGTGTGTATGACATTGGACATTAAAGGGGCACTCTCACCACATTAAATACGTTTAAACATTTAGGCAAAGGTAAATAAAGATTATAACCAAATACATTGCTGTTCTGCTTTTGTTTCCTTTCAGAGGTAGAGCAGTTCTTATCTCCTGCTTGTGTATATGAGCTTCCCTAGGTTACTGACCACCTCTTTCTGCTCTAGCAGCTGGGATGGTGACATCAGTCCCTGCTGAGCCTTATCAGCAGCACAGAGGCTTGTTTATGTTTCTTACTGACCTGCTGTTAAAACCCCTCCATTATCAATGTCCCTCTAACATATTCGGCTAGGAATAACAGAGATGAAATGTTAGTCACTGCTGTAGACCCGCTTAAAGCCTAAACAGGAATTGTTAGCCTGAAGCTGTATAACCACCCACAGCCTCAATAGGATAGGGGATCCTGAAGCTGTAGAACTACCCACAGCCTGAACAGGAAGTGGGAGTCTGAAGCTGTAGAACCACCCACAGCCTGAACAGGAAGTGGGAGCCTGAAGCTAGCTGTGAAGAACAATCTCTGTGACATAGCATAGTGAGAAGTCTCCTTTTAAGGAACAGATAGAAGAGAGTGTAACTTTATGACAACACAGAGACTTTTTGTTTTTCTGCTACCATGGAAACACATAGATCTGTATAGGAGCAGTAGCTACAAAATTATATTTATTGTCAAGTCCTATTGCAGTGTTGCATTATGTCGTATGTCTTTATGGTGACAATAGAAAATCGCCTTCAAATCAACACAGAGCTACAGTATTCATCTCTTATATTCGTGGCAGTCGCACGTGTCTTACCTCAGCCGTTCCTGGAATCTGAAGTCTGGAAGATTTAGTTGTTGTATCAGTGACAAAATGTGCTTGTGTGTAGAGTCTTCCTGTTGGATCCTGCAGGTTAATATTCGGTACCTGAGTTTGCCAAGTGACCAGGAAGAAGGTGTCGTTCCCCACAGTGTTGTCTATGAAGACGGTGCCGTTTAGACAGTTCCTGCTCGTCAGTGTTGATGCCACACTCTCCAGCTGTATGTGGATGAAGGCGAATAGGAGCATTCAATCACTTTAATCATTTCCATTGTACAATTATCGCACAATACTGTCAAATACCAAACAGAATGATTGAGCTTTCACAGTTGACCTTCCAGCACCTGCAGAGGCACAAAAGTGCTGGAGTATTTTATGCTAAAATATCCATAACATCCATGCATGAACCCTTAATGACTGCCCACTGACTTTTCTTGGCGGGCTGTGCAGGTTCTCTGTTGGCAGCAATGTCTTTTGCCGTTGCTACCGGGAGTGTAGGGGGGTGGAGGTGTTGCAACTAACAGTGCTGCAACTGCACTAGTAATAAAGTTATAATTTAAAGCTCCAATTCTAGAGCAGCCTCTGTGAATAGCAGGGAATGGAATCTTGCTCTGATCCCTGCCTTTTAACCCTTTGACTGAAGATCAATGACTCCCATATCCAATTGGGTCACTGGGGACACCTTCTTGTACCTTAATTAAGCCTGAAGAAACTTATACAGTTAGCCCTGGGGACTTAGAATGAACCCTATGTTTGTTTGTGTAGTAAGCCGGCTGTTAGGGCACACTATGTGTTGCCCTAACAGCAGCCATACTGACACAGTATATAATGTATTAGCATACAGGAGTGAGCTAATAGATTATAAGGGTATATTAAAGTTTAAAAATAGTTGTCTCTTAATGGGATTTCAAAGAAAGTTAATAATAATAATTATTATTATTATTATATAAAAAATAACATTACATAAAAAGACCTACATAAATGAAGTGTCCACACCGCCATAATAAACTTTAGAATTAATTAAGCATGTTATTTGGTGTGAAACATGAATGGTATAAAAAAAAAACGCAGAAAAACGCAAAAAATCGTATGAATTAAACAGTGATTCAAATATATCCTCATACTGTGCCGGAAAAAATACTTGTCCCGCATAACACAAGGTCTCATATAGCTATAGCTCAAAAAAAAAAAAAAGAAGGTGTGACTGCTCAGATGCAGAGAGGCAAAAACTGCAAAATGCACAGTATCTTACATGAGTGACTACACCCCTCACATTTTTGAAAATATTATTTTATATCCCTTCATGGGACAACACTGAAGATATAACACTTTGACACAATGTAATGTAGTCATTGCATGGCTTGTATAACAGTGTAAATTTGGTGCCCTCAAAATAACCCAACACACAGCCATCAATGTCTAAACCGCTGACAAGAGTACACCCCTAAGTGACAACAAAAGTGAGTACACCCCTAGGTGACAACAAAAGTGAGGACACCCCTAAGTGATAATGGACAAATTGTGACCAAACTGTCAGTATTTTTTGTGGCCTCCATTAGTTTCCAGCGCTGCCTTAACTCTCTTGGGCATGGAGGTCACTGGAGTTTCACAGGTCTCAACCACTTGAATTCTCTTCCCTCCTCCATGATGACATCACAAAACTGGTGGGTGTTAGAGACCTTGTGCTCCTCCACCTTCCGTTTGAGGATGCCCCATAGCTGCTCCACAGGGTTTAGGTCTGGAGACATGTTTGGTCAGTCCGGCACCTTTACCGTCATTTTCTTTAGCAAGGCAGTGATGGTCTTGAAGGTGTTTGGGGTCGTTATCATGTTGGATACTCCCCGCGACCCTGCCTCAGTATGTCACAGGACATTTTGGCATTCATGGTTTCCTCAATGAACTGTAACTCCCCACAGCCGGCAGCACTCATGCAACCCCAAACCGTGACACTCCCACCACCATGCTTGACTGTAGGCAGACACACTTGTCTTTGTGCTCCTCACCTGGTTGCTGCAACACACTCTTGACACCATTTGAACCAAAAAAGTTTATCCAGTCTCATCAGAGCACATGGTTCCAGTAATCCATGCCCTTAGTCTACTTGTCTTTAGCAAACTGACTAACATGACAACAGTCATGCAGACCAATTTGATGCAGTGTGTGGCGTATGGTCTGAGCACTGACAGGCTGACCCCCACTCCTGTAACCTTTGCAGCAATGCTGGCATCACTCGTCTCTGGATATAATGCTGAGCACGTGCACTCAACTTCTTTTGTCAACCAGGCCTGTTCTGAGTGGAACCTGTCTTGTTAAAGCACTGTATGTTTTTGGCCACTGCGCTGCAGCTCAGGTTCAGGGTGTTGGCATCTTCTTATAGTCTCAGTCATCTTTATGTAGAGCAACAATGCTTTTTTTTTGGATTCTTAGAGAGTTCTTTGCCATGAAACGCCATGTTGAACTTCCAGTGACAAGTGAGAGCGTGAGAGCAATACCACCAAATTTAACACACCTGCCCCCCATTTACACCTGAGACCTTTTAACACTAATGAGTCACATGAAACAGTTGGAGGGAAAATGTCAAATTGAGTACAATTTGTCCATTTTCACTTAGAGGTATAGTCATTTTATACTCATTTATGTCTGTTTTGAGTTATTTTGAGGGCACACCACATTGACACTTTTATACAAGCTATACAGACTACTTTATATTGTAGTAAAGTGTCATATCTTCAAGTTTTTCCCATGAAAAGATATAATACACCATTTACAATAATGTGAGGGGTGTACTTACTTTTGTGAGATTCTGTAGCTGCCCATTAAAGCCATTTAGGCCTGGTTATACAAAGATGCAGGTTGATGGTGGTGCATTACAGATGATGGGTCTAGTAGTAGAGATGGTGGTGACGGTTGTGTGGTGCATTGGCACTTTAAAAATTAACAGCAAACAACAAGTTTCTGGGAAGCTTCAGGCTTTCACTTATGGCTTATTTTACTTGTGGATGTAACACATCTTCTTGAGCAAGAAACATCACACCACTATACATTGCAGACACAACACCTTCATAAGTGACTATATTGACAACCTGTCTTGATCCTGTCCCAACCCAGCTGTGAAGAATGCTGGCAATTGGCTACAGATGACTCTCTCCTTCTTTTGGTGCCCTTTTTTTTGCTGTTCTTTCCCTGGCTGTTCTTATTCTTTCTGTGTACACATCAGCCTGCCCCACCTATTGCCGGCTGATAGATAGCGTTCCCTGTTTCTGCTGCTTACAAACAATGTGTAACTTGTTGAGCACTGAACTTGACCCTGGGCAACCCTGATGGCTACGTTCACACCACCAGCAACTTACCTCCCTCTTACCTCGCCTCCCAACCAAGTTCCACTGCTTGTGACCCTCACCCAATAAATCACGGACAACCAATTGGATAAAATTGGCCACAGCAGCCGTTTTATTAACAAAAACAAACATAAATAACATTTTCATAAATACTTATAAACAACATTACTCAAGTACCTAACAGTACCATAATAAATACCTATAACCAACTTTCACTCCCCAGCTAACTGTCCACCAGTTAGCTCCAAACCCAAGAAACCCATGCCAACTCAGCCTTTGGGTTCAACCAAAACCAACCTAGGGGGGGGAGAGGTCCGGGAGCCAAACCCGCCCGGCGACCAAATCCCCGAAGGGAAACCAAACCCCCCCGCCGCATTCCAATGGCTCGGGGGTCCAAAGCCTTACTGAGGCTCAGCCAACTTGCTCCCAGGGGTCCCACCCTGGAAGGCCCCCCCCCTTCGCCGGGCCGTGTCCCCCTTTTCGACCCCCCCGGGGAGTACACCCCAAAAAACCCCCCACCAACCTCCTCCAAAACTCCGAACCCGCCCCCACCCCCAGCTCCAGACCCCTCATGCTTACAAAGACCCCCCCAAACCAATCGCGATACCCCCCCGAAACCGGGGGCCACAATCCAAACCAAAACCCCCGTTAAGTGCCCCCCAATCAGCCCCCAAAAAATGTCCCTCCCCGACCCCAATTCTAGTGCCAAACAAAGACTCCTCCGTTCGGGCCACAAAACCCGCCACTGCCCTATCATTTTAAACCCAAAAGCCCATTCAAACTTTTCCCCCGAACGCGCCCCACCCAAGGGCCTGAAAACTATTCAGCCCCACAAATCACTAAACCCGGGAAAGGTAGACCACAAAGAAAAGTCGGCTTAACGCCCCGAAAAAGTTCCCTGGTGACACGGACCCAAAAATCATTGCCCCCCACTTTGCAAGACCAAAAAATCCGGTTCCTTGTCCAATGCCGCACGAATGACTTCAGGCACCACCCTAACCAAAACCATCCCCGCCTTCCGAGCCATGGACCTCAGCCAAACCCTAGGAAAACCCCGACGCCCATTCGGTCTCCCCGCACCCCTTCCGCCCCCCAATGACGTAGGAGTCCCCCGAGAATCCAGACCAGGGGGGGAAATCGCGCTGAAAAAAAAAACAAAAAAGTAAAAAAAATTGTACAAAGGGGACCCCAAAACCCCTTTTTCCCCCCCTGCCCTTTCCCCCCAGGCTAACCCCCTGGCCCCGGTGTGGGCGGACGTGAACGAAACCTGTCCGACTCCCACCTCCCTATCCGTCGCCCCACATCCGCACAAAGCCCCAGTTGTGGCCTCGTGGCCGCCCGATTCGGAACGAATGCGGCCCCAAAGAAGACGGGCCACCCCCGACTGCTTAGACGCGGGGAAGATAGGGTAAACTGGAAAAGGCGACAAAAAGGAACCGTCTGCATGGTAGAAGGGGCCCATTTTGGCCCTCCGCAAAGCCCAAAAAACCCTCAAAAAACCCCGGGCACATCAAAGCGCCCGGGCCCGGGTGAAAAAACCACCCACTTGCCCTTGCTCGTTGGTAATTTTGATCTGCGGATGCAAAAAATGCACCCCCCCCCTTTTTTAAAATACATCCCCCCCTGCAATCCCCCCCCCCTCTCGACCGACTAGGCGACCCCAGCTCCTTATCCGGGTCCAAAGAACGCCAATGAAAAAGGCAACCTGAAAAGGATTAAAAAACCCGAAGCATTTAACCGATAGCTCGCCCCCAATCGCTCCAGCAACTGAAACACCTTGGACGCCTCGAACCCCAGACATTTGCACCCCTCCTTTTTAAAACCCCTCAATGCCCCTAACCACAAAATCCTTTGTAAAAATCTCGCACCCTCCGATACCAAAACCCCAAACGCCAACCCGGACATTCCCTTGGACACCTGGGGCGACCAATTTTTTTCCTCCCGGCAGGCGCTATGAAGCACAGTAAGGCCCCACCTGATCCTTTTCTGAAATCACTCCCCAGTTGCAGAACCCACTCTAACCTAGCCCCCGGCTGCCTCCAAAACCCCCCAGGTTTTCCCGCCCGAGAAGCCCGAATCGGGGTACCAGCTTCTGAAGGCCATGGTCCAAAAAATGACGAGGACAATCCTCCTGCTTCTGCCCCCGACGGTGCCAACATCCTGAACCCAACCACGCAAAGGAGAGAGAGAATCAGCCACCGCGTTTTAAACCCCCGGCACTGTTCCCCCCACCCAAAAATTCAAGACAGACACTTCAAAACTAGCACCCTCAACTTGTGGAGGGGAAAGAAGCGACAAATATTAATGGCTTCCACCCCAAGTTTCCAAAAGAACGAAACCCTTTCCCATTCCCAAACGTTCCCCACAATTCCCCGGCCACCACAATGGGGAAAGATCCAAAAAAACGCCAAATTTCGCAGATCCAACTCTTCCATGCCCCCGGGCCCAAAGGGGCCGAAAACCATGCCCCCACAAATCGCCCCCAAAACCCCTGCTGCCCACGTGTTGTAAAAATGTTATCTCGCGTTGGGCACCTTTTCCCTCCAATATGATGGAACGCCTTGTCTTGTCCAAAAAACCCGACCACCGCCAAAAATTGTCCCCATGTCCTTTGAGTCGTATGAAAAGATGGGGGGGTTTTCTGCCAACCCTTGCAGAAAAAACCCCCCCCCATAGGCATGATCCGGGGAGGCAAAATTTGGGTTCCAAGAAGCATTGCAAGTTCGCAACTGGATCTTCCCCCAAACCTTCGCTCTCCCGGGCCTCATCTTAACCCTCCAACTTGTTTCCCCCGGCAATCTGCCTCCTCCGACTGAATCGATGCAGTTCCCAAAAAAATTAAATAGGTCCCCCCGGCCCCCCCTGTCTTATCCGCCGCCAATGGGAAACCCCCAAGCGCCTTCCACCCCAACCCCGCCTGAAGAAAAGACCGCAAACAGCGACCCCCACGGCCCCCCAAGAAAAAAAACGTCAAGGTAAAGGTAAGGAATCCCGCCCGGACACGTCCAACCACCCACTCCAGAAATGTGCTAAAAGCCTCAAAATGGCCGATAACGAACAACCCCTTGGAAGGCATCTTCAAAATAAAACCTCCCTTCCCCTGAAACCCCAACAACCGCAAACTTCGGATGAACCCCGGGAAAAACCGGAATGCCGTTCGGCCCCCTCTTTGGCCCTCAAGAACCCGACCCCTGACGCCGTACCCCCAAACTAAACCGCTTTGAATGACGATACACAATTAACAAAGTTCAGGCCCCTCCCCTATTCACCCTCGCCCCCTTAGGAAACGCAAAAAATGTAGACCGGAACTTGTTTTCCTTTCTTTGGACTACCCCCCCAAAAGGGGGACCCACCAATTGCTCCAAAGGCGGGGGCCCCCCTCAAAGGGGGGGCCGCCATCCGCCCCAAAACCACCAGGAGGGTTTTTTGGGGTGATTCAGTTTTTTTCGAGAAAGGGACCTATCCCCGGCGGAAGGGGATCCCGAACCCCCGTCGAAACCCCCAGACAACAAAACCCCGTGCCTTATTTTGGAAAAATAGCCAGGAATGGCGCCATTTCATGCAGCTTCACCGGGTCACCCCCTTTCCACCCCAGAACCCCTTTTTCCCTGCCCCTTCTTGAAACACCCTTTTGACCCGGGGGGGTTGAACCCCACAAAGGGCACTGGGCTTGAAAAGGCAGCCGGGCCAAAAATTTTCATTGGCCCTATTGAACAGCCCCCACCCCTCCTTTTCCTCCCTAGCCTGCGCCCTGTCCCCGTGCCTGAACCCCCCCTTGGCCGGACGGCGGCCCCCCCCCCGGAAAGGAAGCCCAAATTTTTATCGGGCCCCTGACTTAACCAAGGCCAAGGGGGCCTTGTCGTCCCAGTATGCGGGAACGCCGCCCTTCCCCTAAGAAAAATGCACGTCAAAACCTAACCACGCCTTCCCCTTTCCCCATAAAGCCCCATGCGCCTCAGCTTGAATCCAAAAACAAAAAAGGGGCCCGGAAAAATTTTCGGGCTTTTTTCCGCCCAATGCTGCCAAAATTGAAAAGCCTGCAAACAGTTAGAGAAAGTCTGGGGGTGGGTCCACCTCGTTTTTTTTTTCCCCTTTTTTTTTCCTTCTTGCTTTATCCCTCTTCCCTTTTCCAATTAAATTTCTTTTACCGGGGGTCTGCTTTCTCGTCCTTCCAGATCTTTCCCTTTTCCTTCTTTAGATGGCCCCCCAACGGACCCCCAAAGCACACATACACTTTGCCCCCCCCCCCTATCATCCAATCTAAACCCCCTCATTTTGGTCCTTTTCCGTCGACCGAAACCCTTACACCCCCCCGAGGGGCCCCCCAGACCCCGCCCAAAGCCACCAGCGCTGCCACCCCTTTCCAAGGGAACCCACCCCCGTGGCGGCGAAGACACCCACGCATCCACAGGTGAACCCCGCGCCCCGGATCCCCGATCCTCGAAGCGTGCCAACAGCTCCCAAAGGGCCGCTGCCATCCCGCCAGTTCTCCCGACGCCACCTCAGACCTCCCACGCTCAGCCCCAAACCCCCCACACTCCCCCAGCGCCCACAAAATCGGCGGAAACGAACATGACATGGACAGACACTCACCAGGCTGCGTGGGCGCTGTGAACCCACCAGCCGTAATCCTGGAACCTTGATCGACTGTCCGGGGGAATCCTTGATCCAACGACGCAGCCCGGGTCCAGGCCCTCAAACCCAGAAAGGGGAGGACCGACCGGCGCAGGTCTTTGGGACCGGGCTGGGGACTGCCACGCCCGGGGAGTTGAAAAATCCTCTTCGTCCTCGGAAGCCATCGGGCCGGCCGACCACTGCCCGTCACGACCACTCTCCTGACCTTCCAGCGCTGGCGACCCCGTCCGTTGACGTGGGGCGGTCCGACGCTCGGTTACCTCTCTGGCCGGCACCTCACCACGCGAGGGTACCGTCACCACCGAACGCACTGATGTACTAGGGGCAGCAGGCCGCGCGCCAGGCCGGCGTGCCGACTCACTGCCCCCCGCAGGACCCGCCGGCCTACTAGGATTCCTCCCAGACCTAGCCTGCCATCCCCTAGCCTGTGAACCAGCAGCCAGCTCTGAAGGGTCCCCTGAGGGGCTCCGCCGGCGGCGGGTCCGGGGGGTGCAGTCAGGGCTCAACCGCTGTGGAGGGCGAGCTCTCCTCCTGCGCCTACCCCACATCCTGAACCGCGGCCCGGAGCAAGTCGGCGCCCCGGGACGCAGCCAGGCGCCGCAGCACCTCAAACTGCTCGTCCGCCATTGTTGCAAGAGCAGCGCGCAGCACGGGCGACCTATTCCTGCCTCGTGCCGCGCCAACTGCTCGCTGGGTGGAAGGGGTGGGGCTAAGCCCGTCGCCCCTCCGCGTCCACTTCACCCCTCCCCTCTCCTACCAGGCGCGATGACGCTGCGCCCCAGCGTGCCGGGTCATGGCCTCCCCTATGGGGTTGGGGGCCGGTCTGGCACGCTACTGGAGCTCAGCTGAGAGCAAAGCTGATAGGCTTCCCTATTTAACTGTGTGGATCTTTGTTTCTCCTCCTGTCAGCTCTCTGATTGGCTGCTGTTTCAGCAGCACTGTCTCCCCCTACTCTCTACACTGCAAGGCCAGTAACCCTTTCCCAACTACACAATAACACAGAAAGCTCTAGAAACACTGTTCTGTACACCTGAACCTCAGTGCAAATACACATATACACTCCTTTACATATGCCCATTACGCTAACATTACTATATATATATACACATTTATATACACTACTAAACACCTCTTTACAGTCACTAACGGGGTAAACTGACAGCCCATTAATTTCAATGGGCACCAGCTAAGTTTTAATTTGTTTCTCCGGTGGTGCTTTAAAGGCATTGAAAACTTTTGAATCTTCCCCACAGATTAGAGATAATTGCTAAAGGTTCATCACTGGGACATGTTGTCATTGACTCGTTATTGGTAACTACTCTTATTAAATAGTTTTGGCCAAAGCCGCATTTTTGACTCTGCACAAGTAATACGGATGTAGCAAAGTTCAGCTTGAGGGTGACAAAACGACGTCCTGCGTTATCTGCTCTTCGACTGCAACAAAGGCTATTGAAAAACATTTTAAAAAGTGGAGAACTTTCTTTGTGTTAGGTATCAAGTTTGTCTTTGCTTCATGTGTACATACTTAATAAATGGTAAAGTCTTATTTGCAATTACCAAGCCCCACGCATCATAGGAGAAAAACAGTACAATACCTGGATGGTCTGTTTACTGATGTCCCCACTTCCAGATGGGATTGAAGAGAAAGCATCAATCAGACCCAGTGCATTGAAGCTGTCTGTAGCAAAAAACTTCAAGCCGCCTGGAAAATAGAGGATGAATGTAATAAATGCCGTCCATAATACTAAGCTCAGGAAAGTGACCCGATAAACTGTAAGATCAGTGTTTTCAGTATTGACTCTAAGTTCAAAGTTTTCAATGCTTGATCTAACAACTGACATGAAGGGTCACATGTATGAACCTGTTTAGGTCTAAAACTTACTTTTTTGCCCATAGGTTACTAAGGGCAAAAGAGTGAGTTTTAGACCTAAACAGTTTCATACATGTGGCCCGAAGTGTTGATCAAACTGTTCTAGAAATCTCAAGTTCTAGTAGAATTTCTCAAATTTTTAGAACTCGAACGGAACATTTTACTGTTCGTTCGAGTAAAGTTCTAGTTCTATATTCTAATACACCATTTTCAGTTTCATTTTCAGCGTCTTTCTGCACTTTTGGCGCCATCCGATCACCTTTCTACACTTTTGTTGCCATCCAATCACCTTTCTGCACTTTTGGCGGCCATCCAATCAGTGCAGAGCACAGAGAAGTGTCAAAAACATTATAGCTGAGGTGTAGGTCTCTCATTGGCTGCTAAAATCACATGACCATGTTATATATATTTCACTGTATTGTGCACTGAATGCTATTTTCAGCTCACTCTCTGTACTGCACAGACTGCTCTTAGATAGATAGCATTTTCCTCTCCATAGACAGCAATAGTTAGGGAGTTTGGCATTGCTGGCTGCATCTTTCCCGCACCCAGAAGGTGTTATTTGGTGACATTTCCAGGGTCACATAACGCCTGACTCTCATATACATGGATATATATTATACAGAGTGCTTGGATTTGCTAAATCATACTCAGTGCCCAAAAGTTCAGTTTTTGCAGTTTGGGGGCTTAAGTAATTGTATAACGCACCGTCTCCAAATCTCCTATGTGTCAAAAGGACTTTTGGGTCCCCTCAGGATGCAGGGCCCTGTAGCAGCTGCTACCGCTGCACCTCCTATAGCTGCGCCCCTGCTTGCAAGCTGTCCTCATCTTTTCAGTTCGCCATTGAAAGGAATGAAGTATTTTAGCCTCTCAATTTTTTTTCTGTGACTCTTAGAGCCAAATTTCCTTCACTAAGTTGTTCAATGTATCCAGTTTACTGTTATGGATGGTAATTTCTGCTCCTCACCTGCATAGGTATAATAATTAACCAGAACATCTTCTCCCAGTGACTTTAATGGGGTTCGAATAGAACTTCGAACCGAACTCACAAAAGTTCGAGATTCTAATCGAACTAGAACTTTTTACTGTTCGCTCAACACTACTGATATGGCTAAGAGCTGCTGACAGGGCATACTGCGCTAACTGGTGGCTATGATAGTTCACTTTCTATAAGGTGAGGGACAATTATTTGTTTGGAGCAATGCAGCATTTCTATTAGCAGCAAAAGTGCCCCCTGTAGTGGGAAGTGGTGATGTATCCTGTGCAGCCATACAGGTGTCAAACCCCTAGGCAGGAGTAGAGGACATGTAAGCCTTGGGAGAAGAAAGGAGGAGAGAACCCATGTTTCACAGAGCCTGCAGCTTCACACACAGGGACGACAAAGAAAGAAGGTTTTGAAAATAATAAAATGCAGATATCACCCAACAACATAGAATAAAATAAGCGAGGGAACCTGTTACATTGATAATACTGATTTTCCAGACCCATGTTATTGAGCAGAATGAGTCGAGCAGATGGATATATTGTTTTGTGAGTAAAGATTCAGTTGAACTTCATTTAAATCCCTGCCTAATCTGGGCTAAAGAGTCCAATGAGTGGTCTTTTCAGTGATTGACAGCCTTCATTGTATAAGGGGGGAACAGAAATAGCTGTCAAACATTAAGCCAAGCCAGTAAACACCCAAAACAGCTGTCTACAATGACAGGCTTTTCATTATGGAGAAGTTAATAGCTTTTCCTGAAATTCCCAGACATATTTCAAGGTTCTTTAAAAGGTCAGATATGGCTGTAAGGAACACTACTCCCAATAGGTGTGTCAAATATCCCGTTAATGGCATTCTCTCCCCAAATAAAGCCTAGATTGAGCTCTTGGGCTCTCTCTGACACAGCACTGCTCCCAGCCAGGTAGGCGGTATCCCAATTCTAGCCAGTTTTTCTTTAAGGGAAGCATGATAATGTTGTTGAGAGGAGTGAAGAAATCAGTCGATACCTTTTAGAGGCTAACTGAGTATATTTGATGATAAGCTTTCGAGAGTACTAGCTCCCTTCTTCAGACATGATGTTAAACAAGAAACTGAACATTCACAGACTTTTTATACACAAAGACCTGGACCTTCAAAGGCACTGAGAATCTTTAAAAATAACAAAATGCAATATAAGTAGAGAAGTCATTTTACAACAGGTCAAGAAATAAACAATCTGGAAACTTGTGATGCGTGACAGGAGGGTTCAGTGATTCTTGTTGTTTTCTGTTTGCTATCCGGTGTGATATGTGGCTCTCACAGTTCATACATAGTGTGACATGAAGCTGGAATGAATATTCAGTCCATTTTAAAGAGTTTAAAATTTTTGCATTAACTTATATTACCATTTCTTCCTCTCCCTCTGCGTCTTAAAATGTTCCATTAAGACCACAATCTGCAAATTTTCAATACAGTGGTCTTCTCTGGAGAAATATGCGGCCACTGGGAGATCAGTTCTGCTGTTATTAACAGTGAATCTATGTGAATTCATGCGTTGACTGGGTCTCTGCCCTGTTTCCCCTACATAGAGGCCTGTGGTGGGACATTGCGCACACATTATGAGATACATCACATTGGAAGACCTGCAGGAAAATGTCCCCCTAATTCTGTGCAATTGATAGAGAGACTTAAAGGTCATGTAGTGCTCCATGGGAATCAAAATGCAAATAGGCTTTAGGGAACAGATATCATTTCTCTTGCCATCTATTGTAATTAGAATTCCTTACAGCTACATCTGACCCATTAAAGAGCATTGAAATATGATTAGAGAATACAAACCAAGTTACAGGCTTGGCTTTAAATCTCTAGTCATATTTCAAGGCTCTTTAAATGGTCGAATGTGGCTGTAAGGGACAATACTTCTAATCAGTGGCACCAGAGGACTAGTTCTCTTCTCTGGAGCCTATTTGCATAGTTGGTATCCCATTCAAATAAAGAGACTTTATGTAGACGAAATCCTGTACTGGCCTGGCACTGTTTATGGATGGGGGGGTACTTTGGCACAAGCACTTTTGCTGTCTCTATGGAGTGGGACTTGAATTTTAACGTATCTATAGAAAAGAAATTCCAGTAGAAGATTTTCTGAAAATAATTCAGACAACTTAACATATCTTACCTGTCTCTGTTGCAATTTTCTCCAGCGCCGCTGCTGCATTAGGTCCCAGAGCGATGACCTGGATGATGGCGCCACTGTTTATTATTTCATTATAGCAAGCTGTTGGGAAACTGCTGTCTTCTCCATCTGACAGTAACACTATTTCTGTTCCGTATGTGGATTTATCCTTAGTTCCTTTATTCACCTACAGGTATAAACCATTTGTTAAAGGGGTTATCCGGGAGTTTAAAGATTCCATAGAACACTATAAACAGCCTTTATATTGAGAAGTAAAGACATTCCACTATCTTCATGTGTTTAGTTTCTTTTCTTTTGCCTTCTTATTCATACTTAACATGTGCTACCTTGTTTGTAAAGGGACCAAAAGTAATTGGACAAATTAAATAATTGTAAATAAAACGTGTGCTCAAATCCAGCCAAACGGCTTCGTAGTTGTTTCATAATACAGATGGGCAATGATCCAAAGGGCCGGTTCACACGGCTAATTCAAGTCGTAATTGCGAGACGGATTCCACCCGCAATACTGCTTCAATAAGGGGCGGGGGGCGGGGTGGGGGCGCTGTCCGCCGGCCCCATAGACTTTCATTATCCACGGCACGTTTTCCGCCGAGATAATGAACATGTCAATTTCTCCCCGCCCGGCGGATTCTATGAGAACTGTGGATTACCGTAATGGCTGGGACGGATTCCAGCCGTATTGCAGCGCAATACGGCGAGCAATATGGCTGCAATCCATGCCCAAAATAAGCCGTGTGAACGGCCCTAAAGCATAAAAACAAAGCAACACAGGAGTTTACTAAAACAAAGAAGTGGAATATTCTTGAATGGCCAAGTCAATCACCTGATCTGAAGCCTGAAGCCTGAAGTCTTGAACTCGAGGGCATCACCAGACGCTCTGGTTCCTCGTTGTTAATGCTCTGCCTCGGCCTTTTTCAGTTGCTGTTTGTTTGTGGCCTTTCTGTCTGAAGTTTAGTCTTTAACAAGTGAGATGCTGCTCATTTGGGTTGAGATCAGGGACTGACTTGGCCACTCAAGAATATTGCACTTCTTTGCCTTAATAAACTTCTGGGTTGCTTTGGCTTTATGTTTAAGGTCATTGTCCATCTGTATAGTGAAACACCGACCAATCAGTTTGGCTGCATTTGGCTGGATTTGAGCACACATTTAATTTACAATTATTTAATTTGTCCAATTACTTTTGGTCCCTTTAAAAACAGGGTGGCCCATGTTAGGGAGCTAAAACTCCTAAAAATTTCATTCAGTTTTAATGTGGATCCCCTCAAATGAAAGCTGAAAGTCTGGGCTGTGGGTCCATGTCCATTATATAACTGTAACTTGAATATGTTTCGGTAAACAAGTATAAAAAACAAAATTTGTGTCAGTGTCCAAATATTTATGGACCTAACTGTACTACAATTGTCATGTAATTTTACTGACAGTATCCTGTGCAGTGAGGAGTCATAAGTGAGCCACTAGCCACGTATAATTATCTATATGTAAGCTACCTTCTATCATCTGCTGGCAGAGCAAGATTGCTAGAAGTTTTTAAATGCTTTAAAAATTTAGGGCGACATGTATGAACGGGATTTACGCCTGTTTTCTGTCGTATCCTGCGCCTCACCGGCTCGAATCCACTGTCGGATGCAGGGATGCGATGTTAGGCGCAGCGTTCGCCACTATCGGCTGCACCTCGCATGAAGGGGCGTGCAATGGGCGTGGTGTGGGCGCGGTGTAGGCATTCCGGGGCGGGACGCGGCGCGCTCGAAAACTCCGAGGCATGTACGATCGCGAGTCGGCAAAATGCGGCGCAATGCAGCGCTCGTCAGCTCCGACAGGCAGACCTAGTTGATTCTGGTCTAAATGCTCCAGCGGAGGCGAAGTGAAGCGAGAACGGAACATGAGAGGAAACATAGAAGATCGCAAAAGAAATCTCGGCGCTCAGCTCCGTGCGGCATGGAGTGTGATTCCGAAAAAAATCGCCTTTATAAAGGTGTAAAGCATTCTCTGAAAAAGAGCTCAAACCTTCAAAAAAGAAAAAAAATTCACTTTCCAAAAATCTAGAACGGCGCAACATCAGGAATTAGGATCTTGGAAATTGCCGGGAAATACAGTAATTCAAATTCTGAAAGCTATTCTCATTGGTCGGCAGAAGCCAGCCAATCAGAATAGGAGCGACAGAGACCCATTAAAACCTATGGAGAAGAATTGACCAATCAAATTCAAAGGCGGGACAGTTCAAAATACAGTAAAAAGGCAGAAAAGAGCTGATTGGTTGAGCTGATCATTAGCCAATGATCAATAGTATGGGTGTAACGAAAATAAAGAAATAAAAATTAATTTATTGAATTAATATTTTTTTTCGTTACCCCCATATTATTGTTCATTTTATACACAGATCGGTACAACTTCGGGAGTATTATCATTTTATTTCTGCCATGTACAGTTTTATTACAGATTGCATTAGAAAACCCATAGGAGCGTCGCTCGCTCTCCCATTGGTCCAAATAACCGCGCCTCTTTTAACTTAGCCAATCACAAACAGAGCTCGCTCGGCATTTCTTTTCCCCATAGAACTCTATGAGAAGGTAGCTCAGCCACTGATTGGCTAAGCTGGACGAGCCCCTCTTCCCCCAACCAATCACAGTACTAGAATATTTCCCATAGACTGTAATAACTTTTAGGGCGCCCCTCTATCGCGCCCTTCTTTCTCCATTCAAAATAGACGCACTACATATGATTGGTGGATTCATATCTGCCGCCTGGGCTCAACCAATCAGCTCTTTTCTGCCTTTTTACTGTATTTTGAACTGTCCCGCCTTTGAATTTGATTGGTCCATACTTCTCCATAGCTTATAATGGGTCACTGTCGCTCCTATTCTGATTGGTCAATACTCCTTCATAGGTTAGAATGGGCCACTGTCGCTCCTATTCTGATTGGTCCATACTTCTCCATAGGTTATAATGGTTCACTGTCGCTCCTATTCTGATTGGTTAGTTTCTGCCGACCAATGAGAAGAGCTTAAAGAATTTGAATTACTGTATTTCCCGGCAATTCTCTATAACCCAATTCCTTATGTTGCGCCGGTCTCGGCGACAAACGCATTGTTAGTGATTAATGTATGTTTATAGAAAGTTTCAGCTCTTTTTCTGAAAATATTTTACACCTAATAAAAACGATTTTTTTAATCATACTCCATGCCGCACGGCGCTGAGAGCCGAGATTTCATTGCCCCGATCTCTCCATAGACTACAATGGGACAAGTAGCTCGCGCTCTGATTGGCTGAGATAGCCAAGCCCCTGCTAGCTTAACCAATCAGCTCTTTTCTGCATTTTTACTGTATTTTGAACTGTCCCGCCTTTGAATTTGATTGGTCAATTCTTCTCCATAGGTTTTAATGGGTCCCTGTCGCTCCTATTCTGATTGGCTGGTTTTTGCCGACCAATGAGAAGCGCTTACAGAATTTGAATTACTGTATTTATCGGCAATTTCCAAGATCCTAATTCCTGATGTAGCGCCGTTCTGGATTTTTGGAAAGTGATTTTATTTATGTATTTTTTCAGTAGGTTTGAGCTCTTTTTCTGAGAATGTTTGACGCCTTTATAAAGGCGATTGTTTTATTCATACTCCATGCCGCACGGACATGGTTAATGAATTTTCGCTGTTTTCCAGCCTGTTTCGAATCGGAATACATGTTCGGCGCAGTCCCGCACAGTGCCTAAGTCCCCGCACTGCACCCCACACACTGGCGAGGCGCGGCGGACTTTACACGGCATGTATGATCGCACTACCTCCGGCGGCGAATCTTAGGCGCAGTCCCGCACTGCGCCTAAGTCCTGCACTGCGCCTCACATACTGGCGAGGCGCGGCGGAATAATACACCCGCATGTATGAGCGCACCTCGGCGCCGACATACATGAGGCGCAAATTTTGCCGGAAAACTGGCGAAAACGTGCACTCCGACGTGGCGAGATTCATACATGTCGCCCTTAGAGCCTAAATTTAGTTTTGATGGTCTAAGGGTACGTCAGATGGATTTTCAGATTATTTTCGGATTGGAAAGCCGTCTAAAAACTGACTCTCAACCCTCCACATAGACTTTGATAGAAAATCCACTCAGTACATGAACAATCTTTTGCTTGATTTCTGGGCGGACGATGAGCATTTCAATGGTTGAGGGGGACAGGAGAATCCACAAACTGTGGTCAGAACCATCCCCCAAAACCACTCAAAAGACGATAAAATACCGGCCAGATTCTTAAGACAGAATCCCACCGGTATTTTGTCTATGTTGTGTGGATCTATCCTAATAGCAAAACATAAAAGGATACTGTAATTTATGAGAAAAAATCCATAAAAAAGTGAAAAATATGAATATGAAAAAATATTCAATTTACCTCAAAACCTTTCCGGATGCCATCACATATGTTTGTTCCTCCACTTGCTTTTTTTTTAAGGAGGTTCTTTAGTTGCTGCCGTTGGGCTACACTGAATATTTGCACCAGGTTTGAAATGATTGTAGCAGAACTGTGGAACTCCACCAGTCCGAGAAACGATCCTTCTTCAGCTATCTGCATAATAAACACTTCCGCAGCCTGGACCAGTCGAAGGTCTCGTTCACTCTGCAAATTTGTCAATTATTGGACATTTTTATCAAAAAACATAATTTAATAGAGAACATTTGTGTGAGAATTAGCAGACAGGGTGTGTTGATCTAAGGATAGAATAGCCATAACCACATGTTCACACTTGGTCAGTAAAAATATGGTGGAAAATGTGCTCCACTTTCGCACTTTAAAACCACTCCTATTATAAGACTTGGAATGGCCCACATTGGAGTTGGGGAAACCCCTGGTGGGCCTCTGGACATGGCGGGATTTGGGCTGCTTTTCAGAGCGAAAGACAGAGAAAAACAGGCAGAAAGTAAATGTCATGTATGTGCAGTAGCTGGGCTAGGGTGGGCCCCAATATTTAACTCATTTGCTGGGCTCCAAGAATTAACTCCACTGGTGGGCCAAAGAATTAACTCCATTGGTTGGCCCAAGAATCAACTCCACTGATGAGACCAAATATCAACTCCACTGAAGGCCCCAAGTATCAACTCCACTGGTGGCCCCAAGTATCAACTCCACTGGTGGGCCCCAAGAATTAACTCCACTGGTGGGCCCCAAGAATTAACTCCACTGGTGGGCCCCAACAATCAACTCCACTGGTGGGCCCCAAGAATTAACTCCACTGGTGGGCCCTAAGAATCAACTCCACTGATAAGACCAAGTATCAACTCCCCTGGTGGGCCCCAAGAATCATCTCCACTGATGGGCCCCAAGAATCAACTCCACTGGTGACCCCAAGTATCAACTCCACTGGTGGGTCCCAAGAATCAACTCCACTGCTGGGCCCCAAGAATTAACTCCACTGACGGGCCCCAAGAATAACTCCACTGACGGGCCCCAAGAATAACTCCACTGGTGGGCCCTAAGAATTAACTCCACTGGTTTGTCCCAAGAATTAACTCCATTAGTGGACCCAAGTATCAACTCCACCAGCGGCACCAAGTATCAACTTCACTGGTGGGCCCCAAGAATAAGCTCCACTAATGGCCCCAAGAACCAACTCCACTGGTGGGCCCTAAGAATCAGCTCCACTAGTGGGCCCCATGCACCCCAGTCTGACACTGACTATATGCGCAAAATGCTTAATGAAATATTACCACATGATAGCAGAGCGAATGAGGAATAGAGAGAGGAAGCGTGAGTGCATAAATAAAAGAACAAACCACAATGAGGAAAAAATGGCCTTAAAACATAACTTTTAATATAATTAGCTAAAAAAGCATATTGATACAAAACCTCAAATACCATATACAGTATTGGGAGACCAGTGGGTGTGTACGTATCCCTATAAAGCCCTAAAGAGGGGGACTATTGAGCCCTGACCTATGAATACAGGACAGTCGCCCTGATAAGGGCGGTCCTGGCAGGAGCCTGACCCTGCGAACAGACTTACCCTAAGGTATATCCTATTGGTCCAATCCCAACATGAACATGTTTCAATCCATAAAAAAGGATCTCATCAGGGGAAAAATACAAAAGCACAAAGACCATAGGGCAAAGCAGTACAGCAGAGTTATAGCAAGTGTACTGAAAAAAGCATAGGATACCTCAAGTGGCTGTATTGTATATACTCACAAGACCCGTTAACATCAAAATGACCCTGACAAAAAAATGGGTTTAATTTAAAGGGGAGGCCCAGGGTAACCAGCAGGCATTGGAAAGTTAAAACAAAATTTGAAAAAGGGGGCACAAGAAAAAAACGGGAAATTTAAAAAATTAACCCACAAAAAAAAAGGAACAAAACATCACAGGGTTTTCCGGAGCACTCACCAGTAGATGTGTAAAAAATCCGCAAAACTGTGGTGGGTGCAGGGGCGTCCCACACCCCTTTTAAAGGTGTCCCAGGGTGCTGAGGGAAGGAAAACGCTGAACGGGGCCCCGGTGTGCTGGAAAAATAAAGGCGCGCGGGGAAAGGCGCCTAGAGTGACGTCACGGGGGTTGTCCGTGACGCGCAAGGGCCCGGAGCAAAAATGGTCCCTTGAAACAGCGGGCATCCGAAAGGACCCGGGGAATTCCCGGGCATGCAACAAACAAGACCTTCAGAGGGCCCCCGGGAAAAAGGGGGCCATTGGGAGGTTTTTTGCACTGTGCCAACGGGGGTAAAGACGGTATTTTAAGGCCCGAACCCTTACTTGCTTGATTAAGCAAAGTTGAAAGCAATGTTCAAAAAAAATACAGTGACATTTTTATAGATAGAAGATGTTTGTATAATATGTTTAAAGCTTAAAAAGGGTTGGGGGGCCCAAAAGATTGGGGCTGTGGTTCTATAAAGCCCGACCCCCTACCTAAGGGGGAAAATGTTTGGGGGGAAAACAATTATACTGCTTTTTTCTATTAAAACAGACCCCCATAAACCCAAGGAAACATTAGGGGCCAAATGAAAAAATTTTCTTGGGTAGTTTCTATAAAAGCAATTTCCCATATCTAAGGAAAACCACGCCCAAGAAAAAATTTTTTAAAAGTTTAATTTTTTTCCGGCCCCCTATAAAACCAAAGTCAGGAAAAACTAAAGATGTTAAAAAACAGACGAAAACCCCAAAATTGGGGAGAAATTAAAAGGGAAAACAGTGAAGTCAATGCGGAAACATTCAAAACCCCGACGGGGGTGGTCTATTTAGTGTAAAAATTTCCCGAAACCCTTCCCCCCTGGGTAAAAAGGGTTTATCCCAAAAAAACCCCGTCTCAACATTAGGCCCCCAACCGGGCAATCCCCCCACCAAACGTAAACAATTTGGATCACCATTGGGGTTCTTTAGAGGGGAAAAGTCGTGCTACAGGGTTTTCTCTTGCATGCCTAATTGTCCCCCAGATGCTCACCAATTCGGGCGACGTAGTTGGTCTGTCGTCTTACCTATTCCCGTAGGCCACATTGGCACTCGATCAAAAAAAAATGATGTGTTGTCATTTAAAATTTAAATGAAATGATTGATATCAAAATTTCTCTTACCCTCTCATCAGAGAAAGAGCTGTGTAGTCATGTATATGCAGAAAGAACAATCCACCACAACGGAAGGACCCTTCGGTTTTTGGTAGCCACATCTCTTTCTGGGCGATACATAGTGGCTATTTACCAAAAGATCACAAAGTTTTTTTCCCCCGTCTGAACGTCACGGAGGGATGTTCACCCAACATAAATCTCTAAGGTCGGGGGTCCTCCTTAAAATGTGCCAATGACGATGAGCCCGTCGGTCATCAAAGCGCCCATCAAACGTGCCAATTAGACGTATGACCGAATCCCTATTGTTCTTCTCGGGTTTTTACCCGGACAATAACATGGCACGTTTGAGAGAATGCAGCTGATAAGAGTCAGGGTGAAGTCGGGGTAAACCCTTTCTCCCTAAATCTCTGGTCTCATAGAGGTTGCTTCTCTTTTGAAGTCACACAGTTGAGAGCAGTTACGTCTGAGGCGCAGGTATTGGCCCTCGCGGTATGCCCTTTTTAAGGGGGGTTGGGTGATTGGCTTTCCCACCGGCAGAGAGAATTCGTGGCCGTGGGTTTTCGGTTACTGTGGTGCCTAACTCTCCTGTTGACTTTCTAAAGAGCTTCACATCCCATAATGAAATAGAATCATATGCAACTCAAAGGTGAATCTGAGATTTAACTTGTTTTTTGTTCAGGTATTGTACCATGGAGACAATTCTTCCCCTGTGCCATTCCATACAATCAGAATGTCCCTCAATGTACCTAAGCCAGAGGCCCAACTTTCTCAGAAAAAGGTGGTGGATGATCGCCGAAGACGAAAGGGGGTTCCCCCCACCAGCCGAGGTACAGATTTGCATTTTACTGGGGGCACAAGCACTACCATGGGCCGTGCCCGCTGCTGGGGGGAAGACCCCGCCATTTAAACAGAAAATAGTTCTTTGTCAGAACCAGCTCCCAAGAGTTCGGGCTACAAACTCGTTATGGAGTCTGTATTGGGGTTCCTCTTGAGGAGGGAAAGTCCGGACTGCTCAAGACCTCAAGAGGAACTCAATTTCAGACTCCAAACGAGTTTGTTTGTCGAACTCTTGGAGCTGGTTCTGACAAAAGAACTAATTTTCGTTTGATGGCGGGGTTTCCACCAGCAGCGGGGCACGGCCATGGGTGTGCTTGTGCCCAGTATATGCAAATCTGTACCTGGGTGGTGGGAGCCCTTTTTTTGTTTTGGGCGATCATCCACCACCTTTTTTTGAGAAAGGTTCCCCAACCGGGGGTTAGGGGAATTGAGGGGGGCATTCTGATTGGGGGGGAAAAGGCACAAAGGAAAAAATTTGTCTCCCTGGGTAAAAAAAATACCGGGGAAAAAATAACAAGTTAAAATCTAAAAATTCACCTTTGAGTTCGGGGATATTTTCTAAATTTTATTTTTGGGTGTTTAAGATTTTTTAGAAAGTCAACAGGAGATTAGGCACCACAGTATTTCCCAAAACCAAAAGGCCAGAATTTTTTCCTTGGGGGGTGGGAAAAACCCTCCCCAACCCCCTTTTAAAAAAGGGGCATACCCCGAGGGCAATACCTGCCCCCCTCAGCGTAAAAAACTTCTCAATGTGTGGGCTTCAAAAAAGGAAACAACCTTCTAAAGAGACAAGAGTTTGGGAGAAAGGGTACCCCACTTTTACCCTGAGACCCTGCTTATTTACAAGCTATGTCCTCAATCGTGCCCTGTTATTGTCCCGGTTTAAAAAAAATCTGGAAGAACAAAAGGGATTCGGGCATACCCTAAAATTTGGAAAAATTTTATTGGGGGCAGCTTTGATGAAAAAACCGGGGCGGTCGCCAATTTGTCATTGGCACATTTTAAGGGGGGACCCCGACCTTAGAGATTTATGGGGGTGAACCCCTCCCTCCGTGACGTTCAGAAGGGGAAAAATCCTTTTGTGATCTTTTGGTAAATAGCCACTTTTGTATCGCCAAGGGAAAAGGGGGGGGGGGGGGGATGGGGTTTGGCTAAAAAAAACCCAAGGGGTCCTTCCCTTGTGGTGATTGTTCTTTCTGCATTACAAAGACTTTCAACAGTACTTTCTCTGAAAGGGGGGTAAAAAAATTTTTATATCAATCATTTTTATTAATTGTAAAAAACACACAGCATTTATTTGATTAGTTTTGGGCCCTTTTGGCCCACCCTTTTATAGGGAAAACGAAGAGACAACTACGGCGCAGAATTGGGGAGCATTGGGGGATTTTCATGCAAAGATACCCCTGTTGCACGACAAATTTTTTCCTCTCAGAAACACAAAGGTGATCCGAATTGTTTTCGCTGGTGTGGGATTGACCGTATTGTGCCTAATTTTGAGACGGGGTAATTTTGGGTCAACTT
This sequence comes from Phyllomedusa bahiana, assembly GCA_025379985.1. Classification (NCBI taxonomy): domain Eukaryota; kingdom Metazoa; phylum Chordata; class Amphibia; order Anura; family Hylidae; genus Phyllomedusa; species Phyllomedusa bahiana. The sequence goes on from JAODAL010003463.1 coordinate 136,018, forward strand.
TTTCTCCAGCGGGGAAAGGTTTCTGGGTTTTTACACTAAAACGACCCCCCCCGTCTGGGGGGTTTTTTGATCGGGGATTGACTTCAGCGTTTTCTGAACTCTGCAATTGGCGTTTCGTTTTTGTTTATAATCTTTAAATATTCCCGAAATTTGGGGTTTATAGTGGGGGTTATAAATTTCTATATCGTAAGGGTTGTTCCTTAGATAGGGATTGCTTTTTTAAAAAAACTAGAGGGTTTTCATTTGGGGCCCCCCCCATGTTCCTTAGGTGGGGTCTGCTTTAAAAAACCAGCAGTTTAATTGATTTTGGGCCCAAAATGTTCCTTAGGTATGGGGGCTGCTTTTATAGAACCAGCAGGAAAAATCCCTTTTTGGGCCCCCAAAATATTTTTAAAAGCTTTTTTAAAAAATTATACCCAAACATCTTTTTTATCTTTTAAAAATTTCAGCTGTAATTTTTTTAAACATTGCTTTTAACTTGCCCGATTTCAAAAAAGTAATTTTCGCCTTTAAATCGTCTTTACTCCTGTTGGGACAGTGCATTACCTGCACTGCGCCCTGTTTTCAGGCTCTGAAGGTTGGGCTTGCTATGTCCCGGAATTTGCAGTCCTTTTGCGCATCGCCCCTGTTGTAAAGGGGGCGCATTCCCTTTCTCCTGGGCCCGGCTCAGGGCCAAGCTCCCCGTGGGCGTCACTCTAGGCGGGCCCTCACGCGCGCCTTTTATACCCCGGCAACCCTTTCCCCTCTTTCCCGCGTTTCCTTTACTCAGGGGGGCCCCTGCTGGGACACCTTTTCGGGTTTTGGGACCCTTGGGGAGCACCACAGCTTTTTGCAAAAAAAAGGAAAAAAAAAATTTTAAAAAAATTTAAAAAAAAAATTAAAAAAAAAAAAGGGGTTTAAAAAAAAAAAAGCTGGAATTTTTAAAACCATTTGGGGTCCCCGGTTTTGGGTTTTTTTCCTTTTTTTTTTGTGGGTTTATGTTTAATGTCGATTTCCCTTTTTTTGTGAGACCTTTTTTTATTGTTTTTCCCTACCCGATGCCCCGGGTTACCACTGTTCCTCGCCTTTTTGTACCCTTTTTTGGGGTCATGTCATTTTGATGTTAAAAGGGGGGGGCTTGTGAGTATATACAATACAGCCACTTTTGGGGATTTCCCATGCTTTTTTTTGTAAACGCTATAACTCTGCCCGTTTTGTTTTGCCTTTTTTTTTTTTGGGTTTTGTTTTTTTGGGGCTTTTTTTATTTTTTCCCCTTTATGAATCCTTTTTTTTTTTTGGGGTTGAAACATGTTTGTTGGGATTGGACCAAAAAGGAATACCTTAGGGTTTAAGGGCTGTTCGCAGGGGCAGGCCCCCGCCAGGACCCCCTTATCAGGGCGACTTGGGCCTGTATTTCATAGGTCCCGGGCTTTAAAGTCCCCCCCTTTTGGGCTTTATAGGGGTAGCGTACACACCCACTGGTTTTCCCAAATTTCTGTATATGGTATTTGAGGTTTTTTTATCAAAAATGCTTTTTTAGCTAATTTATTTAAAAAAATGTTTAAGGCCATTTTTTTTCCCCATTGTGGTTTGTTTGGTATGGCTTTTGGAGGGGGGGAAAATTGCTATAAACCCCCTATATTTGTGTGGCTTTTGGTATTCTCTTGCATAAATAAAAGGGGGCCAACAAATTTTTGACAGGAGGTGGGGGCCCCAAAACCCCCCAGGGGGGCCTCCCCCCAAATTTACCCGGGCCACCCCGAACCAAACTGGCCAAAAAACCCCCCAAAATGTTCGGGGGAAAGCCCCTTGGCCGCTGGAAACTCTCACCTTGGGGGGAGGAAATTTTACAAACCTTTCCCCCTTTTTTCCAGGGTTGAGACCCCCCCCGACAGTTTTGGGGGAAGGGGCCCCAAGCCGCCTGCGAGTGAAGGGCCTGATGTTAAAAAAACATGGAAAAAGTCCCTTTAAAAACAGAAATGATCCAAGCACCTTTCTGCGGGTCATTTCTTTTCCCGAAAAAAACGACAATAAAGGGGGACCACCCTGTCTGGGTGCCTGGGGAAGGTGATGGTGGGTTCAGGAATGTTTGTGTTAGATGTTACTGGGGTAACTTTATATCAATTTAGCTTTTTGATGACCCCATGTACTGCGGTAAATTTTCCATTCTTTTTTTTTTGTAAAAAAACGGGAGCTTCTGTGTTTCTCTGAGCGTCACAAATTCAGATTTCCTTTTTAGGATTTAAAATTTAGAAATTAATATTTGTTAACACAGAATTCATCTAATTTCAGTGATCATGAGTAAAGACTTCCCCCAAAATTTGGCCTTTTTTTAAATTTAAAGGGGCCCCTGAGACTCTCTGTCATGTTGTGCTCGGTTGAGTTCTCATTAAAGGGGTTGTCTCAAATAGAGACATTTAATGGTGTATTGCCTTTTCTTAACCCTTCTGCCCCGCTGTTTTTCTGTTTGGTTTTGCCATTTAATTTTGATACGTTTTCCGGGCCCAAAACCCCTGGGGGCCCCACCCTTCTGATGGAGAAAGGGGGATGGACTTTCCCCCCAACATAAAAAGGGGGTTCCCATTACAGGGTGATGCTTGGCTTAACTTATTCAAGTCTATGGGAGAGAGAGTCCCAACCACCTCTCCATTCAGAAGAAGATTGGGGGTTTAAGCCCTTTTTTAGGAGATGGTGTGGGTCCCAGAGTTTGGGGCCTGGGGCCCATCAGGGCACTTAAAAAGAAAACTAATGCAATAAAGCCCCTCATTTGTCTGTTAAAGAGGGAATCCCCATTAACATCCCATGTACTGGAGTTGCACATTTTGTTTTGTAAATTTGGAGCTTCAATGTTTTCACTCTCAGCTTTAAAAAAATTGAGACCATTAATATTTGTTAGCACAGAAATTTTAAATTTTTCATTTTGGGAGACACACTTTCTCATTTTTCCCAAAGGTTTTAAAGGGGGCCCTGTATTCTCAAAAACCTTTAAAAATCCATCAAAACCCTATAGGTTTCCATGATGGTGCAAATCCACGCCACTACACCCTTTTGCGTCATTTCCCGGGGTTTTTCTTAAAAAAGTCTTTAGCGGGGAAATTTTGGGATAAGATTAAAGGTTTTGCTTTGGCCCAAAATTAAAGGGGGTTTTCCCCAATTTACAAAATCCTCTTCCGGGAAAAGGTAGCTTTTCAGCTTTGCTTTCGGCTGGCCTAAAGAATGGGGATGCTTGTTGCTCAGGGGTAGCTCCCCAAAATTTATTTCTGTGGGTATTTTATGGGGGGGGGGGGTTTGTGGTTTTTACATGGGGAAAAAATTAAGGGGGCCCGGTGGAATGGTGAGGTGGGGGCCCCAGTGTTGAAAATGGTTTAAAAGGGGGGGGGCTTAGTGGAGACTGATTAAAAGGGGGGAGGCCTTTAGGGGGACACATGGTAAGATTGGGGGGCCCCGTGGACCTTTGGGAAGGTGGGGGGCCCAAAGGAAATGGTAATGTGGGGGGGCTAAGTGGAGACAAAGATAAAAATGGGGCCGAGGGACACATGGTAAAGGGGGGGGGGCCCATGAATAAAAGTAAGAAAGGGACCCAATGGTTTAAATTTGGGAAAAGTGGGGGCTAAAATGGAGAATGATTAAGGGGGGGGAGGGCCCAAACGGACATAAAGGTAAGGGGGAGCCCCATGGTGAAATGATAATTTTTGGGGCTTGTGAAAAACATGGGAAGGGGGGGCCCAGAGGTGATATGGGAAAGGGGGGAAGCCTAGTGGAGGGCATGGGAAAGGGGAGGCCTTGTGGGGGCATGGTAAAGTGGGGCCTTATTTTTAAAACATGGTAAGATGGGGGGGCCTTTGTGGGGGACTTGGGAAGCTGGGGACATAGGTTTGGAAAGGAAAATTGGGGGCCTAGTGGGGAATTTGGGAAGGTGAGGACCTAGGGATACATGGTAAGGTGAAAGGGCCTAGGGGGTTAATGGTTTAAAGGGGGGAGGGGCCCAGTGGCGAAAATGGTAAATGGGGGGGAAATTTGGGGACATGGTAAAAATTTAAACCCAAAAGATGGGCAGGTAAAGTGGGGGCCATTTTAGAAAATTGGGAAGGTGGGGGACCTAGTTGAAAACTTTGTAAGGTGTGGGCCTAGTGGAAACATGGTTAAAAATGAGAGCCCGTGGAATATGGGTTTAAAAGGGGGAGGCCTGGTTTGGAGGGCGGGTAAGGGAAGGCCCCTGTGGTGATAAAAACATACCAGAAATAAACACTGTAGGAATCTTTTTGCAGGGAGAAAGGGACTCCCGGTTTTAAAACAAAACAATTTTAAATAGGGAAAATTTTTCCAAAAATATTAAAATCCATGGAGCCCTTGTTTCAGGGAACCCCGGGGTTCCATGGATTTTATTTTTTTGGAATAAAACGTTTACATTTTAAAGCTTTAGATTTCCCTTTTCCTTTTTATGCAATCAAATTTGGGTTTTGGGGCTGGAGGGACGCTTTAGTGTTTTCTGCATTGGGATTGTAATTCCCCTATCCAAAAATCACTAGATGATTTACAAGAAGGGCTTTTACAAAAATCGGACGGGGTTTCCCGCAACCCCAACCACAAAACTTTCCCTTTTACCCCTTAATTTCCCCATTTTATAGAAACACAGAGCTGTTTGTGACTCACACTGGGCACCGCCCCGGGCATGATGGATTTATGGAAGGGTGCATTTATATAAGGGAAAAAAAAAAAACAGCCCTCTTTTTATAGAGTCCGGGGTCCACGTCCCTTTGGCACGAAACCCGTTTCCTGTCATTGCTCTTTTACATACACACCGGGGTCCGGCCCCCCAAAACCTGAGAAAAAAATTAAAAAAAAAAAAAACGGGATCATTTTATCCATATTTTGTTATCCCATCTGTGCACCCAATTTTACTGATTGTAGATGGGTCAGACCAAAGGGGCCCCCCCAACCCCCGAAAAAACTTTTGGCGTGTTTTCACTTTTTTTTACACCCCTGTAAATTTTTAAGATGAAAAAAAATTAAAATTAATTAAGGACCCAAGTTTTAAGAAATTTTCCCTTTTTGGATGGGGATGATGGATTTTCCATATTTTTTTTATTAGATTTATGTTTCGGATTGTTCCCTGTAACCGCCCTTAAATGCAATTTTGGCGCCCCCCTTTGGTTTTGGGGGAGCTTTACCCTTTCCCCCTGTTTTGTTGGTTTTACATATTGGGTCACCCCGCCGGCCCCCCCCCCCAAAATTAAAAGTTGGACTAGGTCACCAGGGGAAACTGTGTAATAGAACAGGGCCCAAGGGTCCAAAAGAAGTCAACTCAATTTGGAAATTACTGTACAGTCAATCATTTGCCACTGTGGCCTATTTCAGGGGTGCACAACATATGCTACGTCTTAGTCCTTATACTTCAGAAAGGAAAACACATCTTTTGACAGTTGCGTTAATCTGATGGCATTGTTATGGTGGGCATTGTATCGCTGACTCTGTTATGGTGGGCACTGTATGGCTGACTCTGTTATGGTGGGCGCTGTGTGGCTGACTCTGTTATGGTGGGCGCTGTGTGGCTGACTATGTTATGGTGGGCGCTGTGTGGCTGACTCTTTTATGGTGGGCTCTGTGTGGTTGACCCTATTATGGTGGGCACTGCTTGACTGACTCAGTTATGGTGGGCACGGTGTGGCTGACTGTTATGGTGGGCACGGTGTGGCTGACTGTGTTATGGTGGGCACGGTGTGGCTGACTGTGTTATGGTGGGCACTGTGTGATTGACTCTATTATGGTGGGCACAGTGTGGCTGACTCTGTTATGGTCGGCACTGTGTGGCTGACTCTGTTATGGTGGGCACTGTATGGCTGACTATTATGGTGGGCATGGTGTGGCTGACTCTGTTATGGTGGGCACTGTGTAGTTGAAAGTATTATGGTGGGCACTGCTTGACTGACTCTGCTTTGGTGGGCACTGTATTTCTGGCCCGTTATGGTGGACACTGGCTGATTTGGTTATGGTGGACACTGTATGGCTGGCACTGTATAACTGGCATTGTTATGCTGGGCACTTTCTTAGCTGGAACTGTTATGACTGACACTGTTATAGTGCGCACTGCATGGCTGGTACTGTAATGGCTAGCACTAAATGACTGGCAGTATTATGGTGGGCACTGCAAGGCTGGCACTGTTATTGTGGGCTCTGTTATACCGAGCACGGTATGGCTGGCAGTGCTATGGTGAGCACTGTATGGCTAGTGTTGTTATGGTAGGGACTGTATGACTGGCACTGTAGAGCTGGCTCTGTAGGGTGGGCACTGTAGGACTGGTACTGTTATGTCCAGGCCTTGTATGTCTGGCACTGTTATGGTGGGAACTGTATGACTGGCACTGTTATGGTGGGTACTTTTATGGTTGGCACTGTTATTGCAGGAACAGTACAGCTGGCACGGTTATGGTGGGCAGGATAATAGCTGGCACTGTTGTGGTGGGTACTGTATGGTTGATGCTGTTATAATGGGCACGATAATGGCTGGCACTATAAGTCTGTATATGGTATTTTAAGTAACACAAAGTAATGCAGTGAAAACTGTTTCTGTGTTATCTCTGGATTTCTTTCTCAGAGGAGGATTTATTTCTTACACAATCAGGGCAGATCTACGAGATAAACCATAAAAATCTCTGATAGGGTCGATATTCCGAAGAGGAGTTCACATACGTTTGCTTTTCCCTCTACTTATAATTGTGAAACAGTTTATTCTCTAACCCCCAAAAATTACAATGAACAGAGGCGCCTCATAATCTCTTTTTGGAGCACCAAGCAAGGGACCCTCCATTTTGATCTCTGTCGGTCCCTTAAGGGACCTCTCAGTAATTTTGGGTATTTACAATTGAATTGCCATAAAGATCTCAAGTGGGAAAAAGGTACTATATGACAATGTGGCCCTTAGGATCAGCAATGTTTTGCACCCCTGGTCAATTTTGTTGCAAAATTGAAGCGGTTTTCCAAAAAATGTTTCAAGATCCACTAGTGGCTGAGAGTACACTAAAAAAAAAAAAAAAGTAACTGTCTCCCACCTATCCCATCTCTACTCTATCAACTCTGCCAGAGTTCAGGTGTTTCCCACTGGTTCCTTAGCAGTGTGCCACATTTATCACTCACATGACTATGAACCGATCACTGGCCACAGCGTGCCATTCATGCAAGCAGTGACTGTTGAGGCTGGAGGTGGGAGAGGTAAGTATCGGTATTTTTTTCACCTTAGCACAGTTCAGGCCACTCATAGCATTTGCAGCATAATTTCATCATTTTAACATTACAATAAGCCTAAACCCGGCTTTAGCCTGACCTGCACTGGTGCTTGAAAGTTTATGAATTCTCCAGAGTTTTCTATATTTTCATCTTTCCACCTCATCTCTCTATCACAGTCAATGGCTCTACACTCTCACCTGTTAGGCAAGTCCACTACCTTGGGGTAATCCTCGACTCCTCTCTATCTTTCAAACCACACATCCAAACCCTCACCTCTGCTGCCGCCTCCACCTGAAAAATATCTCTCGCATCCGCTCATTCCTCAACTTCGAGACCACAAAAATGCTGGTCCACGCCCTCCTCATCTCACAACTATTGCAACATCCTTCTCTGTGGTCTCCCATCTAGCACCGTCGCTCCCCTTCAATCCATCCTTAACTCTGCTGCCCGTCTGTTTTCCACTCTCTCCTCGCTACTCCTCTGCCTCTCTTCTCTCCCAATCCCTGCACTGGCTCCCATTGCACAGCGAATTCCTTTCAAGTTACTGACCCTGACCTACAAGGCTCTCCATAACCTCTCCCCTCCATACATCTCTACCTTAATCTCCAGATACCTCAATTCACGCAATCTCCGCTCCTTATAGGACCTTCTCCTCTGCTCTCCCCTTATCAGCTCCTAATACAACCATCTCCAAGACTTCTCCCGTGCTTCCCCCATTCTCTGGAACTCACTGCCCCAACACATCAGACTCTCCTCCACCATCACCGGGTTCAAAAGCAACCTGAAAACCCATTTCTTCAGTAGCCTATAACCTACAGTAACCCTGCTGCCACAGTACTACCCCACATAAATATCTGCTTCCTCACCTCCTGTCTCTTTCCCCCTCCTTGTAGAATGTAAGCCCTCATGGGCAGGGCCCTCAATCCCACTGTTGTGCCAATTGTAAGTCACTCTTCATTATCATTGTACTTGTTTGACATATGTTATGTATGTAAACCCCCATGAATGTACAGTGCCCTGGAATCAATGGCGCTCAAAAATAAATAATAATAATATTTGATCCAAAACAACATTAGATTTTAACACAAGTTCTAAAAATAGATAAAGAACCAAATCAACCAAATAAGTCAAAAATATTAGATTTGATCACTGATTTTTATAGGGAGAACAATCCATTATCACATGTTTGTGAGTGGTAAAACTATGCGAACCTTTAGGATTGGCAGAAAATTTGAAAGTGATAATTTGTTTTCACTCAAAGGGATGGCAATCAGGTGTAAGTGGGTGTCCTGTTTTATTTAAATAACAGGAACCTATCCAAGTCTACTCATCATAACATGTATGTGGAAGTGGGTCATGGCACGAACGAAGGAGATTTCTGATGAGCAAAGGAGAAGAGTTGTTGATGCTCATCAGGCTGGAAAAGTTTACGAAACCATCTGTGAATAGTTTGGACCCCACCTGTCCATAGTCAGATTATGTAAAAATTGAGGGAGTTCAAGACCATTATTACCCTTCTCAGGAGTGTTCAACCAACATATGCATCACCAAGAGCAAAACACAAAATAGTCTATGAGATCACAAGGAAACCCAAGGTCACCTGTAAACTTCTTAAGCCTTTATCACATTACGTACTTTTAATGTCCATGAGTCCTCCTTCCAGAAGAAACTGACCAACAATGGTGTGCATTGCAAGCTTGCAAAGAGAAAGCTACTGCTCTCCAAATAGAACATGGAACGTAGTTTTCTAATATCATGTGAACAAGCCAAAAGGCCATTACGTTTTGTGGATGGAGTCCAAAATAGATTTTTTTTTTTTTTGTTTAAATGGGAAGCATTATATTTGGAGAATGGAAACACTGTATCCAGAATAAAAGCTTTACACAATCTATGACACACATCGGTGGTAGTAGTATCATGGATCATACCATCTGTGACACACGGTGGTGGTAGTATCATGCATCATACCATCTGTGGCACGCAATGGTGGTAGTATCATATATCATGCCATCTGTGACACACAGTGGTGGTAGTATCATGGATCACACCATCTGGGACACACAGTGGTGGTAGTATCATGGATCATGCCATTTGTGACACACAGTGGTGGTAGTATCATGGATCATACCAATCTGTGACACACAGTGGTGGTTTTATCATGGATCATACCAATCTGTGACACACAGTGATGGTAGTATCATGGATCATTCCATCTGGGACACACAGTGGTGGTAATATCATGAATAATTCCATCTGTGACACACGGTGGTGGAAGTAACATGGATCATACCATCAGTGACACACAGTGGTGGTAGTATCATGGATCATACCATTTGTGACACACAGTGGTGATAGTATCATGGATCATGCCATCTGTGACACACAGTGGTGGTATTGTAAGCAACTAAATTTGTCTCAGCCATGCCACTTTGAAACTGGTATGGATTTGTATGACAGTTTCATGCCAAACTTAATGGCAGCTCATACGATTCTGGTGGGTCTGGTGCAAATTGCGCCAAGTTTTGCCATACGACATGTCATACATTTACAGTATAGAACAGGGCAACGACAGTTTGCTGGGCTCAAAGCTTGGTGCAGCCCCGTTCATACATATCGCCCAATGACTCTAAAACACAAGTCGTTCTACCAGAGAAAAAAGTCAAAGAAGAAAAAAGTGAAAGTTTTGGAATGGCCAAGTCCCAGTCCTGACCTTGATCAAATAGAAATGTTGTGGAAGGACCTGAAGCCGGCAGATCATGGGAGGAACCCACCAACATAGCAGAGATGAAGTTGTTCTGTACGGAAGAATGGGCGACAATGTCTCCAAGCCGATGTGTCATCAATCATCAGAAATATTTAGCTGCAGTTATTGCTACACAATGGGATTATACCTGAGGCTCAGATCAAAGGTTCACATACTTTTACCAGTCACCGACATGTGATATTGGATCATTTTCCTCAATAAATAAATGACCAAGTCTAAGGGCGACATCTATCAATTCACCTTCTCCATTTTTTGCCGCATATTGTGGGTTCCATAGATGTATGAACAGGCGTATGGCCAAACGTGCCGTAATTTTAATGCGCCAAAGTTTGTTACAAAACTACCATACAAAGTTTGGCACATTACACTCTGCACCATACAAAGCTGGGCGCGCTACACTCTATGCGGCAAAATGTTTGCCGCATAACAGTATCACTCATACTGTCGCATTATAAACTCCTCTATATTGATTTAGAATTGGTGTGTCGGCGCCAAGTGAAAAACATGGCGCATGCGAGTTCTTTGCTATTTGGTTCTTTATCTACCTTTGGGACTTTTGATAAAAAGTTTTAGGGAGTTTTAGGTCAAATTTTAGCAGAAATGTGGGAAATTCTGAAGAGATCACAAACTTTAAAGGGGTTGTCTCACTACAAGGATTGCTGCTTTTTATGTTAAAGATCCAGCAAAAACAAGTCACTTTGTAATATGTGTCCATTACCAGTGTCCTACCTATTCCTAGATATCCCCTCTTGTATGGGCTGCATCAGCTCCCAGGTCGCTATAGCTACAGACCTGTGTGATCTCTCCTGATAGGCTGCCAGCGCTGGTTGCTATAGCTACAGACCTGTTCAATCTCTCCTGATAGGCTGCCAGCACTGGTTGCTATAGCTAAAGACCTGTTCAATCTCTACTGATAGGCTGCCAGCACTGGTTGTTATAGCTACAGACCTCTTCCATCTCTCCTGATTGGCTGCCAGCGCTGGTCACTATAGCTACAGACCTGTTTGATCCCTCCTGATAGGCTGCCAGCGCTGGTTGCTATAGCTACAGACCTGGCTTCTACTGCAGCCTATTAGAAGCCAGTAAACACGCCCCTGAATTCAAAATGAAACCAAGAAAACAGGACTGAGGAATGACTCAATGTAGTGAGACAACCCCTTTAAGTCCTGCTGTAGAACTGTAGACATCTTACTGGTATTTTCAATTATGTGATTGTTAATGGATACATATTAAATGCAGGACAGTTCTCGGTACCTTGTAGCTTCTACTTGGCCATTATTAGCGATGTAGAATGGGGATAATGAGTTGTACTCGTCGTAGACGCCCCATCGGAGGTGAGCCCATTCATGGACAAAGACTCTTCCTAGAAGAACAGAACCAAAATCAGGAAAACAAACAAACACGGACACAAAAATGACAGGTCACTGCCTTGGATATTATAAACAGATCTAAAAAATTGTACACTAATAGTTATAGGGGTGGATTTACCAATGAATGTATGAGACTTTTCTGGTGTGCAGAAGTTAGCCTATCAGAGCTCATTGCAACCAGAGCTCATAGCAACCAATCAGAGCTAAGAGCGAACAATAGGAGCATATAGTAAGGAATCAGAGCTCATAGCAACCAATCAGAGCCCAAAGCAACCAACCAGAGCCCATAGCAACCAACCAGAGCCCATAGCAACTAATCAGAGCTCAGATCAAACAATAGGAGCCTATAGTAAGGAATCAGCGCTCATAGCAATCAATCAGAGCTCATAGAAACCAAACAGAGCCCATCGCAACCAATCAGAGCCCATAGCAACCACCCAGCGCCCAAAGCAACCAACCAGAGCTCATAGCAACCACCCAGAGCCCATAGCAACTAATCAGAGCTCAGATCAAACAATAGGAGCCTATAGTAAGGAATCAGCGCTCATAGCAATCAATCAGAGCTCATAGAAACCAACCAGAGCCCATAGCAACCAATCAGAGCTCATAGCAACCAATCAGAGCTCAAAGAAACCAATCAGAGCCCATAACAACCAATCAGAGCTCATAGCAACCAATCAGAGCTCTGCTCTGCACTGACGAGGGGCAAAAACCCTGAAACAGCTGTCTGCAGATGAGCGATACTGGCTTAGCTAACATCCCTTTTTCTTTCCAAAGACGTAGTGAGTCAGAGGCACATTGGGGACTGGTAACATCCTGTAGAGGGCTCTTGAGCTTTTAGCTCTTTTCCCATAATGCCTTGTGATATTGTTATTGGCATGTGATCTACAGTGTTGAATGTCTAGCAATGGATCCAATCTTAGCCATTGGAGGAGGCCAAACTCCCACTACATTCATACAATACACCAATCCGGGGCTAGATCCATATTTCCTCAAAAAGGCACATGTAGTGGAATAAAGCACCTTAAAAGGGATTTTCTCACCACAATGATTAGCTTTTAACATGTAGGGAAAGGTACATTAGGTCTATTACCAAATACATTGATTATTTGATTTTGCTTTGTTCAGGAGATAAAGAAGATCTTATCACCTCTTACAGTACACAAGTTTATCTGGTTTACCGACCAAACCGACCACATCTCCCCACCTCTCTCTCCTCTGTCTCTTATCTGATTTTTCCACAAGCTGCCATTAAACCATGGTGTGCCACTACCTGCAGAGTCTTAACCTTAGCTATGGACTTTGCTTACCTAAGTAAATTGAAAGCTTTCCCCCTTTAGAGCTCTGTAGCCTTGTGTACGGCAATTTAGAAATCTCCTGCAGTCATGTCACTGTCATAGGAATTATTATGGTGTTCCAAAATGTTTGCCTCTTACCTCGGGGTCCATATGCTGACAGTAGTTTATCATCCATCAGAAAATCTGGGGTAAGATGGACATATACGCCTTTATCTCCACATTGGCCGTACTGCAGAGTATACGGGTCATCTCCGTTCTTCAGGTGTGGTTTGGCAACAATGACGTCGGCCTGAATTTATAAAGTATAAAAATAAAGATTAAAAAAAATTAACTTTTCATATTAATCTATTTTCAAGTTCCTATAATATATTATATTGGCTAGAAATCAGGTTTCCTTAGTTTTCCTTAGTTTTCTGGTTTGGAAAACCCAATTTAAGAATATACTAAAAGGCTCTAATATTAGGTAAACTTAAAAGTAAATTTAAAAAAAAATTACAAATTCTGAATTTGTCATTCCAGAAAGTGAAGTTTTGCTCTTGTAATGAAGGCTCAGAGCACGCTTAACTTTGAAAGGCTGAGCTCTCTCCTTGAATGTATTTACAACCCCATAGCACGATTTTTCTTTACACTGAGTTTGTTTGTTACTCTCCACCTTCCAACGCCCATAACTTTTTTAATTTCCCATGTGCATATACCTACGAGTTTTCCAGGACAAAATGTACTTTTTATTGATGCTTTTGACCAAACTATACTGGAAAAAAGCAAAATATTCTTTGTGGTGTGGAATGTGAAAAAACATATTTTCTCCATTTTTAAGGGGGTTTCGTTTTTATTTGTTAGTGAAAATAACATATCTGTATTGTCATGTCCCATGACTTCATGGTTCATAATCAGTATTGTAATTTCTATGACTGCTTTGCATTGCTCCTAAGTTTGTCCCTCTCGTCTTCCTGTATGTGTGCTCTGAGGTATTCAGCTCCTCCCTTTTTCTAGCATTCTCCATCTTTCTGTCTCACTGAAGCACTGTATCCTCATTCTCTGCATCAGCTCTGTAAAGTTATCATCTTTTCACCTACTACTTTGGTGTAAACTACAAGATTCAGCCTGGAATAAACTCCTGTTGTTTCTTCATACATGCCGGAGCAGTTGAGTTGTCGCTTTTCTGACAAGATTGCTGAAGGAAGTTTACAGTTTAATACAGACTTCCATTACTACATGGGCCTGATGAACTTCACACTTGCTGTCAGCGTATTGGAGTCAGAATAGTGAAAAGATGGTTTAGAAACACAGATAAGTTCACAACAGAGATTACCACATACAGCTGCAGTGTTGTGACAGTGACAAACAAGCGTCATTCTGCAGTGTGAATAGCAGCTACAGCTCAAACACAGACTCTTCTAGCAAGATCATCATATTCCTCCATCTTATATCCTGTCTGTGTTACAACATGGCTGCAGGCAGCACCACTCACAGTGACCAGCAAGAGCTGCAAGATGATAGGAATCCTACTCCACAACCTAGTGAGAGAGCAAGACGCCTGACTCACCCTACATGGAAGGTCAGAGAGAATCTTGAAAGCATAAAAAGTGAAATACTTTCTGAAGCTACTGATCAATGAAAAACTGCTTATTCATATCTCCCACATCTCACAGGGTGCTTGTAATGAAACACTACTGGAAGAAGCCCTAGGACAACTCTGCAATGTATGAACACTATAACATTACAAGTTCCGATTACTGTGATGTTTTACAGAAGCTTAATACCCCAGATTCTCTACAAGAATTGCTCAGCTTCCAGGTCTTAATATTGAACGTGAAAACCTAAAAGTGAAACTAAGTCCAAATTAATGTCAAAACCACAACTGCAGGAAACATCACCCTTTTGTTTTTCCCAAATCTACTAGGCATTCCAAAAGATCATCTAAGTCACGATCTTCAAGATATTTCTACGCTCAGTGGAACAGCTCATAAGAGCCACGTGCCGAAGCTGAGGCTACTAGAATACAGGCAGAATTTGCCCCAAAAAAGGGCACCCATGAAGCAGAGACAGCACAAAAAAAGGCAGAAACAGCATGCAAAAGAGCCGAGATGGAAACTCTGCAGAAACAATGTGAACATGCCACCGCCATGGCAAGATTTAAGGGTTTTAGAACAAGCTGCTAGTGGAAGTGAAGGAAGCAGCTCCAGCCTAAGTTCAGTGGCTGCAGAAGACCGTGTTAAGCGCACAAGAGACTATGTGCTAAGCCAAAACAGCGAATCTCTGAATGCCACCAACATTCCTGACAGTTCAGATTTTCCTCCAGTGCAACAAAGCACAGATCCTTCTGCAGATCCCCGCATTCGAGATCAGTACAGTCCTACACCCATACTGCATCCTGTATCTCCTTCACACATCACAATGCACCAAGGTCATACACCTCTGAAACCTCAGTACAAAGATACCAAGGTCCAAACCAATATGCCAGCAAGTTGTCCAACCCTGACAAACCATGCCGACCCCAACTTCACATATAATTGAATGTAAACCTGCTCTTACAATGAATGCCTATGCAGCTCCAAAAGTCCCTATGCCCTCTTAATCAGACTACCACTAACAACATGATCACCCACTACTCAGCCTACAATTACCTGCCTGAAGTCAGAAAAGGTCAGACATATCAGAGTTTGCAAGGTTCATGGTCCGCCGTGATCTTACTAAAACAGGCCTCACTAGGTTTGATGACCAACCTGAGAACTACAGATCCTGGAAATGTGCCTTCAGAACGGCAATTGATGATATTGGCATCACAGCTGCAGAAGAACGGACCTGCTAGTCAGATGGTTTTGGCCCGCAGTCAAGAACGTGTCAA
Source organism: Phyllomedusa bahiana (assembly GCA_025379985.1). NCBI lineage: Eukaryota > Metazoa > Chordata > Amphibia > Anura > Hylidae > Phyllomedusa > Phyllomedusa bahiana. The sequence goes on from JAODAL010003463.1 coordinate 151,501, forward strand.
AGACTCAGAGCTGTTCATATTGCAAACTGTGGCAGGTCTAGTAGCTGCTTGGGAGAGACTAGAAGGGAGCTTATAGCAGTCCTGAGGCCATAGAGAATGCTCTGTTTACACGGCTTCAAAGTTTCCCAAAAATATCCGGAAAAGACAATGGAAAATTTCCCAAGGAACTCATTTGATCTACTCTTGGAAGTTTCAGTTGGGCCAAAGCAGACCCCTCACTTACCTGGCCTCATTTACCTGGACACTGCTCGTGGGGTAAACCCAATAGTTTTCCAAACTGCCAAACAACATTCAAGAAAAATGGTCAGCCCTCGGGTCCAAATACAAAAGGGAGTACCACGTTTTCCTTTCCTCCATCTCCTACTTCTGTGAGTTCATAAGGAACATTGCAGAGTCCAAGAATGACCCAAGCTTCTTCTACAGTGAGTCTGGCGTCCTACTTCATTCCATTCCAAGTATGACAGTCCCAAGCTCTAACTACGGGAATCCTAGAGGACCAGTGTCAGTAAAAAGACTGACATTCTTCTGCCCTACATAAACTCTGGATAAGAGCAGTCAAGGTGAAAAAATTGAAAATCCAAATCTCTATGCCCAATCACAGGAAGCCACATCCTCTCAAGAAAGCATCGGCTTCAGAAAGAAACCGCTTCAGAACGGCAAAGAGCTTCTGACAAAATTTGGGATATGTTACAAAAGTTTCTTCCACAGAACATTTTGCTAAAGATTGTAAAGCTGTTATTAAGTGCATTGAATGTGGGCAGTGTTGACCATGTGCAAGCACTTCATCCCTCTCAATACAGGAGCATCCCCGTCCCAGTGGCAAAGCATGGCGGGGAGAAATTGGACCAAACTGTAAAATCCTACCACGATCTTCCTCATGCACAGAAGTTTGTGGTGAAGGTCTCTATGACAAGTCGTGTGCAAAGATATGTTCTTGTCAACGTATATCTCAAGGATCATCCAGAAAAGATCCTAAAGGTGTAAAGCCATATTGGATGATCAAAGCACCCGGTCCCTTGCCAGATCTGCACTCAATGCTTTGTTCAACCTTGCAGGAGACACCTACCCTTACACTTTGTACCTGCAGTGGCGTCACAGAGGTCTCTGGGAAAAAGAGCCAGCGACTCATGGTAGCTTCACTTGACAACAAGGGCAGGATACCTTAACCCAAAACTTGTTGAATGCAACCAAAAACCGTCCCAACAGAGAGGAAATTCCTACCCAGAAGTGCTCTTCATCATAACTCATCTAAGGCTATAGTCACTGAAATACCTGCTCTTGACAAGAACGCAAACATCCTACTTCTGCCGGCAGAGACATTCTCCGGGTACACAAGGTACGCCAGCAAATCAATGGAAACCCCATTATGCTCCATTTGCTCAAACGCTTGATCTAGGCGGGGGGATCATAGGAAACGTTTTCATAGACCAATTAAAGAAGCCCACTAAGATTTCCTAATTTAAAACCCATGTTTTACCAAATGGTCGCAGCACCCATTTTCAACCATGTCCATACCATTACTGGGTAAAAGAGAAGCTCACTGGTAGTGACAGACCACATGATTTTGAAGATAAACATTCCTTCTTCCTCATCCTGGGATGACATCTTGGGTCAGCAGTCCCTTTTGTCTAACAAGTGAAGACAACAAGCTAGACACCTGGAAAGACAAGGAATTTCTTAAGATTATGGAAAGGGAGTTTGCCCAAATGACTCCAACAGCTGGGTACACCCACCCTTCGCACTCCAAGAGCAAAACTACCAAACAATCTAAAGCAAGCAGTTGCTAGATTCTCTTCTTAAAACGAACTTTAAAGAGGAAACCAGAAATGGGAAACCTTATGTGGACTTTATGCAGAACATATTTGACAGGGGCCATGCAGAACCTGCACCACCACTAGAGGAAGGAGAAGAATGCTGGTACCTCCCATCTTTTGGGGTGTAAAACACCCGCGCAAACCTAAACAAATTAGAGTTGTTTTGATTCCACGCGCAGCATGAAGGCATTTCCTCAAAAAACCTGCTCCTCACTGGGCCCAATTCAACAACAAGTCTCCTAGGATGCTAATCCGCTTCTGTCAAGAACCCATTGCAGTAATGGCTGACATACAGCAAAAAAGGGTTTTAACTGCTTTATCGTGAGGGAATACCACAGGAACTACCTTAGATTCCATGGCACAAGGACAATAACATCAACAGTGAAATCCATAGAACTAGGATGAAGGTACATGTCTTTGGCAACACCCCCCTCTCCTGCTCTAGCAATCTATTTGGGCTGAGAAGAACCCCCCCAAGCAGGAGAGAAGGAGTTTTGGGTCCAACGCTCGTCAGTTTGTTGAGAAGAACTTTTAAGTGGATGATGGACTTAAATCCTTCCCTACCAGCAAAGAAGCAATTGACTCCTCACCAGAACACAGGAAATGCTTTCTAGTGCAAACCTCAGGCTTCCACAAGATCATCTCTAACAGTCCAGAGGTAAATGGATGCATTTTCCTTGGTTGACCATGCTACCAATTTAAAGGACCTTAATCTTGGCTCTGATTCTCCTCCCATTCAGTGCATCCTAGGTTTACTGTGGGACATCAACAAAAGACATTTTACATTCCAAGTGTCCCTGTAACAAACCTTTCACTAAGCAGGGAACCTTGTCTGTCTTTTAAAAGTGTCTATGACCTTCTTGAATTCATAGCTCCAATCGCCATTCTTGCTGCTGTTAGGAAAGAAGTTCATGTCTTCTTGGATGCATCCATAGAAGCCATAGCTTCAGTAGCCTGCCTAAGGATGTCTGGAAAGAACAGTGAGCCACATAGTGGATTTCAACTAGAAAAAGCCAAGCTAACTCCAAAACCTGCACATTCTGTCCCAAGACTCAAACTTTGCACAGCTGCCCCAGCAGTAGAAATTGCTGAAGTCATAAACATCTCTACAGACCTCAATCCAGCTGACTGTGGAACAAGATGTTCTCCTCCCTTTAGGTTCTCATTGATCACATGAACTACTCCAAATTTCTTGTTTCAGGACTCACTACCTACTGATGACAGTTTTTGATTTGGTGGAACCTGAATCTGACAAGGAAATTAGACGACAAGTTCTACCTCTTACCATAGTGGTTTCCTAAGCTAAGGACAAGACATACGCTTTCAGCGTTTCTCCACGATGGGAAACATCACAAAGTGGTGGTTAAGGCGGCTAAAGGGGCTGACACTTGAAGAAGGAAGTCTACTTCAGGAACTGCCATCTGTACCATTCCTATTAAAAATGTACCACTGGATTTTACTATGGGTTTTGGGGGAAGTGTTTTTGGGATGTTGCGGCTTCCCCAATCCGAAGATGGGTTTCTCTTGGATCCGGTTTTCCCATTGGATTACTTTTCTTCGGAAAGTTTCTTTTTATAGAATCTAGATTTAAACTGTTGATATTTTTGCATGTTTTTCCTCTTTCTTACAGGTTCAGAGAACATTGTTATATTTATTATAGTGAAATCTAAAGATTTCAGACGGGGACTGTCATGTCCCATGACTTCATGGTTCATAATCAGTATTGTAATTTCTATTACTGCTTTGCATTGCTCCTAAGTTTGTCCCTCTTGTCTTCCTGTATGTGTGCTCTGAGGTATTCAGCTCTTCCCTCCTTCTAGCATTCTCCATCTTTCTGTCTCAGTGAAGCACTGTATCCTCATTCTCTGCATCAGCTCTGTAAAGTTATCATCTTTTCACCTACTACTTTGGTGTAAACTACAAGATTCAGCCTGGAATAAACTCCTGTTGGTTCTTCATACATGCCGGAGCAGTTGAGTTGTCGCTATCTGACAAGATTACTGAAGTAAGTTTACAGTTTAATACAGACTTCCATTACTACATGGGCCTGATGAACTTCACACTTGCTGTCAGTGTATTGGAGTCAGAATATGTATCCTGTATCTGTATCAATTCCAGTAATAACAAATTTGTAAAGTTTTCATTATGTTTTATTACTTTTAAAAATCTAAAAATTTATTCTCTGCGGGAGATTTTTTTTTTTTTGCATCAATGGATCTGCGTAGGGGCTTACTTTTTGCCGGCTGCGACTTTTTGATCACTTTTTACTCTCATTTATTGTAGTCCTAAAATGATTTTAAAAAATTTAGTTTTGATGTTAGGATTTTTTTGATTTTAGGTTGTTCATCATATGGGATAAATGATGTTATATTTTAATTTATTTGTAAAAAAAAAAAAAAAAGCAAAAAGGAGGCGATTTAAACTTTAAATATTTTTTATGCCTATATTTATTTTTTATCTATATGTACTTGTAGTACTTAACTATTATGATGCGTGATTTGCATATATACTAGTCTGCAATGTGAATATATTGTAGAAGGATGCACTAATATGGTTCTTCAATTACATCTTGGCTTTGGCCGAATGTAAAGAGAGTAGTAACATGGCAGCCACAGGGGCATAGTTTAGGCTCCCGGCTGTCATGATAACCACAACTTGTAATCTTGATGCATGGAGCGGAAATGGGGTAAAGCAACATAGTTATATAGTTATTGTATAGTTATTACGGTTGAAAAAAGACGTAGAGGGTATATGGAATTTTAAAGCTTTGTTCCCTCTACTGATGAAGACTTTGAAACCAATCTGCCCTAAAGGAATATTTCATTCTTGATCCCAGAGTTGCCATCAGACTGAGTCCAGATGTTAATAATATTTAGTAGTAAGTGGTTATCTAAGCCTTTCCTGAAGCCTCACCTGTTCCTGCTGGGGCCAGTGCCTGAGGCCTGAGGTGGCTAATCTACCGAGTCATAGTTCTCATGGTGAAGAACGCTTTTCTCCTATTATATTGAATCTTTTTTTCTCCAGACGGAGGGAGCTCCCCCTTTGTCTTTTGAGGGGGTTTTTAAATGAAATAGCTTTTTCTCATACTTTTTGTAGAGTCCATTTATATACTTATATAAATTAATCATGTCTCCCCAGAGCCGTCTTTTCTCAAGACTAAATAAGTTTAATTCTTTTAACCTCTCCTCATAAGTAAGATGCTACAATCCCTATATTAGTTTGGTTGCTTGTCTTTGTACTTTCTCTAAGTTGCTCCATTCCCCTTATTAGTTTGGTTGCTTGTCTTTGTACTTTCTCTAAGATGCTCGATTCTCCTTATTAGTTTGGTTGCTCATCTTTACACTCTCTCTAGCTTCATTGTATCCTTTCTATGAACTGGATTCCAGAACTGAACAGCATATTCCAAGTGAGGCTGCACCAATGATTTATTCAGGGGTAATATTACATCCCTGTCTCACGGGTCCATGCTATAATACTCGACAATATCCTGTTGGCCTCAAAGGCAGCTGACTGACATTGCAAGCGATTCTCCCAGATTACTTCCTCCAGAACATATGATACTGGTAAATTATTTCCCCCTAAAACATATAGTGCCTGCAGATTATTACCCTAGGACATGTAATGCTGCAGTTTATTATCCCAGGACATATAATGCTACAGACTATCAGCCCCCAGGACATATGATGCTACAGATTATTCCACTTTAGGATATATAATGCCTGCAGATTATTAGTACCCGGATGCAGAGCTTTACATCTATCCACATTGAACCTCATTTGCCAAGAGGACGCCCAAACACTCAGTGTGTCCAGGTCTGCATGCAATTTTGAAACATTCTTTTATAGAATACATTCATTACAATCTTGGTTATCGTCTGCAAACTTCTGTACACAGAACATCTCCCACTCACTAAGGCTCTGTTCACACGGCTTATTTCTGGCCGCGTATTGGCCCGTATCTGCGGCCTCGGGATTTGCGCTTCAGTAAAGCGCCATCCGCGGTAGCAATTACGGTTAAATCCATGCTCTCATAGAGAACAGTGGATTCCGTCGCTTCCTCCCGCTCGGCGAATCCGCCTGCGGGGGGATGAAAGTGACATCGCACAGTATTTACGGCGCGTACGCGCGTAAACAATGAATTGTCTATGGGGCGGGAGCGGGCGCCCCCGCGCGCTCGGCCCAGGCCCCATCCCGCCCCTTTTATTCACGTGTGGATTTGTGATGGATCATTCGGCGCACATATCCTTCAGGGGAATATAGCCGTTGTGAAACACGGTCCTTCCATGTTGCGGCTGCAATCACCACGGCATCTAAAGAGTCATGAGGACAGATGTCACTGGTCCAGGCTGCTAAAGGCATGTCCACACTGTAATAATCAGCCGTTACCTACCTTATACTCAGCCCACTCCACACTCCCTTACCCAAATTATGATGTAACTGTACATCAAGTGTCAGTAAACGATAAAGGCGCTAGCTGAAGTATTTGAAGTTTCTCACCTTTTCGTAGGTTTCAGTTTTCGTTTTGAGGTAGCTGTTCTTTTTCCAAGTAATTGGAATTAAGATCTTGACGCTCTCGATAAAGGAGGTCTGTTTTTCGTTGGAGAGACATAATAACTTGTGGCCTCTTTTATCATGTTCTTTGTAAGACAGAAAGTATGAAAAAGAATTCAAATTCATACAACCAGAGACTTGTACAACAGATTACATTATATTGTGACGCACATTTATGTTCCAACATTGTTTTCTGGAGCGGAAGGAACAAAGCAGAAGTGGGGAATACCCAGGCACGCTCCAATCTAGGCCATATTTAGATCAGGGGAGAGCCCCAGTATTGTTTGCATCTACTGTAGATGTCAGAGCAACTAAAGGAACCTTCTTTTTACCAAATGGCTATTTTATTATTATTGTTAAAAGGAATCAGTCAGGTGGTTTATGCTGCCCCATCTAGAGGAGAAAAGCTGAGCTGGGTTTTCCCACCAGACACATTTATGGCATATCAATAGGATATGTCATAAATGTCTGCTAGGTGCAGTCACCACCTCTGGGATCCCTACTAATATTGAGAATGGGCCTCCAAATGTCTCTGTGCAGACCAGGCTGTACCCTTAACTCCCATTCAAATAAATAGAAAGTTCCGTGCATGCATAGGCCATCTCTCTAATCAGCATGGAGACTTTCAGGGGCCCTCTTCAGGGCTGGGACAAGGCAAGTAATTCTCCCTAACCTGACGCATGCTACCTGCTGCCTGGTGGAAAGGGAAAAAGAACACAATTAAGGCAACACAACAATGCAGTTATTGGGGTCTATTAGGATGTACTGTATTTATTAAAGTAATATATTGTATTTAGAAAAAAAATAGTAAGTAAAATCAGGAGCTGCAGCCTGTTGCTATCAGGATGGGAAGATATATGGATATTGAGCTCTTCACACTCTAAAAAGTCAGCCCGTAACTGCCCCAAAAGTGGACCATCACATCCAATAGTATCCCAGCTTTTCCAATACCCCTCGTAAGTTGAGTATATGGGTAATAATGACAGGGGGTAAGTGTCAGCCTTGTGTGACAAGAAAACCCAGTGGCTGACACACAGCCCCGACACTAGTAATGGAGAGGCATCTGTCAGACACCTTCATTACTAATACTGAAAAAAAAACAATAAAAAGGAAAAAGACAAAACTGAAGAAAAACTGAAAAAGAAGATGTAACAGTTAAATTTATAGTGTGGACACAGTAAGCAATTTTTTGGGGGAGGGGGTGGCAATCATGAAATATTTGCAGTGGGCCTATCAAAGTGTTAAACAGCCCTTGTCCAGGATCATGCATGTTGGTCTTCAGTAAGGATAAGTTTCCCAGAGTCTCCATGCTCACTGTCTGGGAGGACAGTGCTGGTGCTCTCCTTTTTTTCCAGACATTACTGTGAGTACAGACGTCTATATACAGACATTGAGCTCCTCCATACTATGATCCTGCTCTCCCTCTCTCTGCCCAGCAGAGATACCTTTCTACAGATGTTAGATGCTGTTACTACATCAACTTTTCTGTGTTGGGTAAAAATGAAATGTGAATATAGTCTTAACCAACCCGAAACAAGGTGGGGGGTGAAAAACAGTTCGGGCCACAATGTTATGAAAAAAAAAACGGTTTTAGATCTAAAAAACTCACTTTTTCGTGCCATAGGTGGACTGTGGCAAAAGTAGTGTTTAGAAACCTAAAACAGGTTTTTTCATACATGTGGCCACTTTTGGTGTCGTGATTTAGTCTTAAAAACATAGCCCCAGTAAAAGAGCCTTACAATAAATGTCTTCCTTCTTCTCTTTAGCGATGTTGTAGGTAGATAAAAAAAACATATAAAGACGGTTAGTTATAACATTGGTTCCATTGTCCAAATCTTCAGATAAACCCTCCAGATGGATGAAGGTCACCAATCAAAAGAAATGATGTTACACGGGGAAGCGAAAAATGTAAAAGATAGTCAATGAGTAGACCCTCAAATTTTTTGACTCTTCCTGTAGGCTTTCAATGATTTTGGGATTTTCAGGAATGGCTGGATTGATTCCAATAACAATATCCTGGTAACCTCCATTATTAAGCTTCACTAGAGAACCGCGACTGGTGGAAAACCCGTAGAATAGTAGGAATAAATATAAAATGTGGTGGCCGGCCATCTTCCCTCCTCCTAACACTCAATTTATTTGTGTTTGGGGGGGCCAATGCTCAGCTGACTTACGAAACTATATAGACTCTCTTATTTATCAGGGGATCTATATGGACTTTGTGACTGTTTATTACTTTTTCTTATTCTATATGTAACTTATTAATGACATTCAGTCCACAGAGTGCAATAACGGAAGCCTGAAGAGTAGGAAAATCTAGATGTGTTAGGAAGGAACAGGATGACCGAGTCATCAAATCTTTCCATATCTCGCATTCCTATAAGTTTACAACCCTGACATTGCTATGACCAAGCACAAGAATGACTCTTATCATTTCAGTCATTCTCCATGCTGCAATCCTGTAGGTTTTCGTGGAAGAGGGAAGTGATCGGCCAGACAGACCTTTATAACCGAACTGTCAAATTTCCCAAGAGATCACACCTAGGACAGTAGAGCTTCCTTATTGCGCTCAACTCTACCCCACTCACTTCTCTGCCAATATTGTTGCAATTTTTGGGTTGGGAGTTCTATGCCAATTCCTATTACATGAGGAATAATCGATAGGATGATCCCAAGCTGGACTCCATCATTGGGAAGGTTCTTTGGACATTTTTTATTTTTAAAACTTCTGCGGTCTGACCAACTGCAGTGGTGGACCATTATTTTATCATGCGACTGAAATCTAATAGGCTACGTCTCCATGACAAGGTTTTCAGGTAGATTTTCAGACGGTTTTCTGAAAATTGACTGTCAACAATCCACATAGACTTTGATAGAAAATCCGCTCAGTAGTCTACACTGAATGGATTTTCAGCCAGATGGACTTTTACATGCCGACATTCCAGAACATTCACTATCTTCCTCCTAGTTTTCAGGTAGAAGGTGTGCAAGTCAATGGTTAAAGGGGTTTTGCCCCGATGTAATGTTGACACGGGATCCTCCAAAATGGGTATTTAATCAGTTTTCTAAATATATGTGATTACCAAAAGTGAAGCCTCTGAGAGCTACAGCATTTCTCAGTCCCCCTTAGTTAACTGAAAGTTTGCATTAGACACGACCAGGACACTGACAAGCTGTGCTTGCGTGAAACACTTCTTATCTGATGACAGGGAAAATGAATGAGCTTTCAAGGGACTGGGGAGAAAGTGCAGTGTATGAGTCTGTGTCTTGCTGTATTGATAATTCCACTGTTGTAATTTTTTTATTTTGGTTTACTTTTGAGACACTCCCTTCTTCTCACTCTTGTCACCCCCTCCCTCTCTCCATTGCAAGCACTTCATGACAGCATGATTTGTTTTATATTTCTACTTGGTGATGATTTGGAGGGGTAAGGAATCACTTCATGGCCAAAACCCCTCTTTAAGGGGAGATGGAGTTTAATATTAGTCAAATCTGCAAAACCATTGAAAAGATAAAATACTTTTTACAGAATCCGACTGCCACTTTACACTTGCCTTGTGGCCGTACCCTAATAACTAGAGAGATGTAAGCCGCAGTGACAGCTTTTTTGGTCTTATATGAGAAATTCATATGTTACTATATCCTGTCAGCCAGTTGTTGTCAGCTCAGGCTAATTTTTGGTATTAACCAATTATTGGAAGGGGAGTCTGGTGTTATATTCAAGTATTTAATTTCCTCGCGCTTTGCTTGTTGATACAGCAGTAGTATATCTGCATTTGAAAATTTAGCAAGTTATTGGCCATTGCCCTATATATAATCTCATTGGAGTAGGTTAATATGAGTTAATATTTCTGCAGCCTTTAAAATGCAGTGATATCCCAGCAGTTATATCTGAAGGACTGCAATTCACAATCAAAGTGGAGTAAGAAAGTATGGGCTAATGCTGCTATAGAACTAACATGCAGTGATACACAACTTAAACGAATGCTGCCTTCCATGTAATATTGGGTGAATTACTTTATACATAAAATATTCTCTAATACCAAAATGTAAATAGCCGTGCACTTTAGAGGACATTTAAAAGTGATATACGCATTGGGAATAGGTTCAGCTTGATCAGAGGTTTTGTTGGTTTCTGCAAAAAAAAATTTCCTTCTGTTTTCTTTTGTATAAAATCTGATAAATAAAGTTTAAATTTTAAACATTAATCTGTGTTGGCTGAAAGGGGTTGAAGATCGCCTATGGCAAATTGTGTTTCTGTTTGGATAGACACCGAACCATCACAGCCAGGCCATTTTTCTAATGATGGTTAGTTTGGACTCCATCATTATCACATCCCAACATCCCAGAGCAGGGGAGTTGGCGTCTCCACCATCCATTTATATAATTTTCAGTGAAAGAAAAAAAATAAAACAATTGTTAAGAAAAATAATTACTTTTTCATCCCCAATTTCTGACACCAATCATTTTTTCTTATAGAAATGTGCAGAGCGAGGTCTTGTTTTTATTGGTCATAAATTCAAGTGTATGAGACTTTTTGATCGCTTTTATTCCAGTTTCTTCTGGCAGGCAGTATGACCCAAAAAACTTCTGATGGGTTTCTGTTTTATTCTTGTTAACAGCATTCACTGCGTGATATAAATAAGTGACATTGGACTTATACGGATGCAGCAATATTAATTATGGAAGTTTAGAGAATTTGTAATTAGTATTTTTTTTTTTTAAATTATTCTTACTATTTTTTTTTTTTTTTACATCAACATTTAGGGTGAGACATATGAACAGGGCTGCGCCAGTTTTGTGGTGTACTTTGAACCAAAAAGATTGTATGAAGAGGCGCGCTCCAAACTTTGGCACGAAAAAACCCTTTGTAATGTGCCAAAGATACTTTTTAATGCACCAAAGATTAGGGCTGTTTTGGGGACGTCGCACCATATTCAAAAAAGTAGACACATTCATGATACTTTGATGCCAAATCTAGGTGCAGAACAGTTAGAAACTCAGGACCAGGGTAATGGTGGTGCCTGGGAGCCAGACTTGTGGTATGGATCTACACTGCCCTGTATGTATGACCTGCTGAAGAACGACCTGGGGTAAAGGTGGTGCCTGAGCCAGACTTCGTGGTATTGGATCATACACTGCCCTGTATGTATGACCTGCAGAAGAAACAGCCAGACATGGGTAAAGGTGGTGCTGAGCCGACTTGTGGTTATTGGCTCTACACGGCCCTGTATGTATGACCTGAAGAAGAACAGGGGACAGGGTAAAGGTTGGTGCCTGTGCCAGACTTGTTGGTATTGGTCTCTTACACTGCCATCTGTATGCTATGACCGGCAGAAGAATCAGACATAGGGATTAAGGTGGTGCCTGAGCCTGACTTGTGTGGTATTGGCTATACATGCCCTGTATGTATGACCTGGCAGAAGAACTGCCAGGGTTAAAGGTGTGCCTGAGCCTGACTTGTTTGGTAGTGGCTCTTCACTGCCTGGATGTAGACCGCAGAAAGAACAGCCTGACAGGGTAAACGGTGTTGCCCTGAGCCTGACCTTGTGGTATGGGCTCTACACCGCCCTGAATGTATGACCTGCAGATGAACAGCAGACGAGGGTACAGGTGGTGACTGAGCCAGACTGTGGTATTATCTCTCACTGCCCTGTTTGTATGACCTGCAGAAGAACAGCCACAGCCAAGGTAAAGGTGGTGCCTGAGCCCGTCTTGGGTTATTGGCTTCTACACTGCCCTCTCTGTAGGACCTGCAGAAGAACAGACCAGGTAAAAGGTGGACTCGAGCCAGGACTTTGGTATTGTCTACACTGACCCTGTATGTTGACCTGCCGAAGAACAGACCAGGGTAAAGGTGGTGCCTGAGCCAGATTGTGCGTATTGGCTCTTCACTGCATGTATGTTTGACTGCAGAAGACAGACGGGTAAAAGGGGTGCCTGAGCAGACTTGTGGTATTGGGCTCTACATGCCCTGTATGTAAAGACTGCAGAAGTGCTGCCAGACCAGGGGTAAAGGTGGTGCCTGAGCACAGGACTTGTGGGTATTGCTATACACTGCCCTGTATGTAGACTGCAGAAGAACAGACCAGACCAAGTGTAAAATGTGGTGCCACTGAGCAAGACTTGTGTATTGGCTCTTACTATGCCCTGTATTTATGACCATGCAGATAGAACAAGACCAGGGTAAAGGTGGTGCTGAGCCAGACTTTGGTATGGGCTTACACTGCCTGTATGTAAGGCCTGCAGAAGAGCAGCCAAGACAGGGGTTAAAGGTGGTGGCCTGAGCCAGGGACTTGTGGTATTGGCTCTACACTGCCCTGTATGTATGACCTGCAAGTAAGAACTGACCAGACCAGGGTAATGTGGTTGCTGAGCCAGACTTGTGGTTTTGGCTCTTACACTGCCCTGTATTATGACCTGCAGAAGTAACACGACAGGTGTAAAGGTGGTGCCTGAGCCAGACCTGTGGTATTGGCTCTACACTGACATGTATTTATGACCTGCAGAAGAACAGACCAGGGTAATGGTGGTGCTGAGCCAGGACTAGTGATATTGGCTCTTACACTGCCCTTATGTAGTACCTGCAGAAAGACAGACTAGGGTTATGGTTGGGTGCCTGAGCCCAGACTTTGTGGTATTGGCTCTACAATGCCCTGTATGTATTAACCTGCAGAGAACAGACCAGACCAGGTAAATGTGGTGCCTGAGCCAGACTTGTGGTATAGGCTCTACAATGCCTGTTTTATGACCTATGCAGAAGAACAGACTAGGGTAAGGTGGTGCATGAGCCAGGGTCTTGTGGTATTGAGCTCTACACTGCCCTGTATGTATGACCTGCAGAAGGGAACAGACCGGACCAGGGTATATGTGGTGCCTGAGCCAGACTTGTGGTATTGGCTTACACTCTGCCCTGTATGTATGACCTGCAGAAGAACAGACCAGGGTTTAAGGTTGGTAGCCTGAGCCAGACTTGTGGTATTGTGCTCTACACTGCCCTTATATATGACATGCAGAAAAACGACAAGAACCAGGGTAAAGGTGGTTCCTGAGCAGACTGTGGCATTGGCTCTACACGTCTGTATGTATATCTTGCAGAGAAAAAGAACAGATGATTAAGGGAGTAAAGGTGCTGGCCTGTAGCCAGACTTGTGGTATTTGACTCTACACTGCCCTTATATGTAGGACCCTGCTGAAAGAACAGACCCAGGGTAAAGGGGTGCCTGAGCCAGGTCTTGTGGTATTGGCTCTACACTGCCCTGTAATGTCTCTTGACTCTGCAGAAGAACAGCCAGTCCAGGGTATAAGGTGGAGCTGAGCCAGACTTGTGGTATTAGATCTACGCGCCCTGTATGTATGACCTGCAGAAGAACAGGACCAGGGTAAAGGTGGTGCCTGAGCCACGACGTGTTGGTATTGGCTTTTCACTGTCTCTGTATGTATGACCTGCAGAAAGAAAAGATCAGACAGGCTAATAGGTGGTGCTGAGCCAGTCTTGTGGTATGGGCTTACACTGCAAGTATGTATGACCTGCAGGAGAACAGCCAGACCTGGGTAAATTGGTGCCTGAGCCTGGACTTGTGGCATTGGATCTACACTGCCCTCTTTGTATGACCTGCGAAGAACTGGACCTGGGTTTTATATGGTGGTGCCTGGGCCAGACTTATGGTATGCTCTACACTGCCCTGTATGTAGGAAACTGCAGAAGAAACAGACTAGGGTTAAAGGTGGTGCCGGAGGCCAGACTTGTGGATTGGCATACCTGCCCTCTATTGTATGACCTGCAGAAGAACAGACCAGGGTTATAGTGGTGCCTGAGCCAGACATGTGGTATTGGCTCTACACTGTGTATGTAGGTAATGACCTGCAGAAGAACAGCCAAGACCAAGGTTAAAAGGTGGTGCTAGCCGACTTGTGGTTTTGGCTATATCACTGCCTCTATGTATGACATGCAGAATAACAGACTGACAAGGGTAAAGGTTGATGCTGAGCCAGACTTGTGCATTGGCTCTAACTGTCCTGTAGTATGACTTGCAGAAGAACAGCCAGAATAAGGGTAAAAGGTGGTGCCGAGCCATGACTTGTGGTTATTTGCTTCTTCACTGCCCTATATGTAGGACCTGCAGAAGAACATGACCAGGGTAAAGGTAGGTGCATGATTTGAGACAGACTTGTGGTTTGGCTCTACACTGCCGTGTATGTATGACCTGCAGAAGAACAGTCCTGAGGATTAAAGGTGGTGCGCTGAGCCTGACTTGTGGTATTGGCTCTACATGCCCTGTATGTTTGACCTACAGAGAACAGATTCAGACCAGGAAAAGGTGGATGCCTGAGCCAGACTTGTGGTATTGGATTACACTGCCATGTATGGGTGATGTACCTGAAGGAGAAAGCCAGTCCAGGCCGTAAATGTGGTGCCTGAGCCAGAACTTGTTGCATTGGATCTCACTGCCTCTATGTTATGACCTGCAGAAGAAATCAGTCCAGGGTATAAGGTGGTGCCTGAGCCAGATTCTGGTATTGTCTACCCTGCCTGTAGTATGACCTGCTGAAGAAACAGCAGACCAGGGTAAACCTGGTTGCTTGAGCTAGACTTGTGTATGGCATCTTACACTGCTGTATGTATGACCTGAGAAGAACAGCCATGAATTGGGGTAAAAGGTGGTACTGAGACAGTGACTGTTGGTATTGCTCTACACTGCACTGTCATATATTGACTTTAGCAAGAACAGACCAGGGTAAGGTGGTGACCTGAGCCAGACTTGTGGTATTGGCTCAACAATCTCCTGTATGTATGACCTGAGATTAAGCCAGGACCTGGGTAAAGGTGGTGCCGAGCCAGTCTTCTGGTATTGTCTACAATGCATGTTTGTATGACCTGCAGAAGAACAAGCCAGACCAGGGTAAGGGTGGCTCCTGTGCCAGACTTGTGGTTTGGCCCTACACTGCCCTGTATGTATGGACCTGCCAGAATAGAACAGACAGGGTAAAAGGGTGGTGCCTGAGCCAGACTTGTGGTATTGGGCTAAACACTGCCCTGCTATTGTATGACCTGAGAAGATCAGACCTGGTGTATAGGTGGTGCCTGAGCCAGACTGGTGGTATTGCTCTAACTGCCCTGTATGTATGACCTGCAGAAGAACAGGCCACCAGGGACCAGGGTAAAGGTGGTGCCTTCTGAGCCAGAATTGTGGTATTGGCTCTACACTTGCCCCTGTATGATATGACCTGCAGAAGAACAGGGGCCAGACCAGGGGTAAGCTGGTGCCTGAGCCAGACTTGTAGTATTGGCTCTTACTCTGCCCTTGTAGGTATGCCTGAGAGAACAGGTCCAGGGTTAAGGTGGTGACTGTGCCAGACTTGTGGGTATTGGCTCTACACTGCCCTGTATGTATGGACATGCAGAAGAACAGCCAGACCTGGGGTTAAGGTGGTGTCTGAGCCAGGACTTGTGGTATATTGGCCCTCACTGTGTGTATGTATGACCTGCAGAGGAACAGACCAGGGTGTAAGGTTGGTGCTTGAGCCAGACTGGTGGTATTGGCTCTTCACTGCCCTTATGTATGACCTGCAAGAAGAACAGCCAGTCCAGGGTTATAGCTGGTGCTGAGCCAGACTTGTAGTATTGGCTCTACACTGGCCTGTATGTAGGGCTGCAGAGAAGATCAGACCAGGGTAAAGGTGGTGCATGAGCCAGACTCTTGTGGTATTGGATCTTCACTGCCATGTATGTTATGGCCTGCAGAAGAACCAGTCCAGGGTTAAGGTGGGCTGAGCCAGACTTGTGGTATTGGCTCTAACTGCCCCTGTATGTATGACCTGCAGAAGAACTGCCAGACCAGGGTAAAGGTGGGTCCTGGAGCCAGACTTGTGGTATTGGCCCTACACTGTGCCGGTATGTGATGACCTGCAGAGGAAACAATCCAGGGGTAATAGGTGGTGCTGAGCTAGACTTGTGGTTATTGGCTCTACACTGCCCTGTATGTATGACCTGCAGAAGAACAGCCAGACAGGGTTATAGTGGTCCTGAGGCCAGAATTGTGGTATTGGCTCTTACCACTGCCACTGTATGTATGACCTTGCAGAAGAACTGGACCAGGGGTAAAGGTGGTGGCCTGAGCCAGACTTGTTGGTATTGGCTCATACTATGCCCTGTATGTATGACACCTGCAGAAGACAGCTTCATACATTCTGGAGCAGTCTATACTACCTTAGCGATTTAAAACTGGCCTGTCGCACCATGTTCATACATATAACTCTTAGTAATGACGTGAGATTGTGATGTACAACAAGACATAGGCATATCACTAGTCTGCTATTGCACCCTGTCTATGGACTACAAACATTTGGACCTTGGCTACCATGGCAACTACATGGCATTATGCGACCGTGTTGGAGAGAGGAGTTCAGGAGCTGAAAAACACTCACAGATGGTAAGCATATTCTGCGATATAGGATCATACATCCCAGAATATGCTCACCATCCATGAGCGTTTTCTTTCTCTTTAGTCTGCATTCACATGAAGCATTTTCACTCCGATTTTGATCCATATTTTGCTTTGAAAATGGTCAAAACTAATCTTAAGACTTGTTCTAAATAACCTCCTCTATTGGATTTCACATGCAAATTATGTTACATGACGGGGTATTTTCAAGTGCGTCTCTGGGCGAGTATTTAGAGACGGGTGTACGGACATAAATTTAGGTAAATTCTTGAGGCATTTATGCAAGTAAAATTCCCATAGCAAACAATGGGGATCAGGTTTTCTCAACGGAAATGTCCCATACAAATATGTGAGCATTGGGTTTGGGGTAGGATTAGGATTAGCATTTGGCAGGGTTGGGGTAGGGTTAGGATTGGGTAGGCTATCGGTTAGAATTGGGTTAGGGTTAGGGTAGGGTTAGAGTTGGGTTATGGTTGAGATAGGTTTGGGGTAGGATTAATGTTAGGATTGGGGTAGTGTTTAGAGCTATGGTTGGAGTAGAGTTAGGGTTGGATTATGGTTGAGGTAGGTTTAGGGGAGGACTAATGTTAGGGTTTGGGTAGGGTTTAAAGTTAGGGTTGGAGTAAGGTTAGAGTTGGGTTATGGTTGAGGTAGGGTTGGAGTAAGATTAATCTTGGGGTTGTGGTGGGGTATAGGGTTAGGCTTGAGGTAGGGTTAGGGTTGGGTTATGGTTGAGGTAGGGTTAGGGTACAATATATATGCATATATTTATATATTATTGGATTTATTGTGTGTACTGTCTGTCACTTCATTTGATCAGTAACATCTTCTCTTATACTGTCTGCAGAGCGCATGAACAAAAGTAGTATCTAACCACTGTTTGGTGCTTATATTTAGCAGCTGTATGCAGGACTGCCAGGAAGAGGAAGTCACCTGTGTGATGTTGTCATTGCGGAATCCTGCGTGTTGGTCTTTTGAGCAGCGTGTGCGCATCATCAGTAGAGGAGGAGATGATGGGGTAGTGTCAGTGCAGGTCCCGGCTTCACAAATACGGATGGAGGGCAGTCGCACAAGTCCGTTGACATTACTCCACCAGCCATGGTCAGTGGTGGCAACGGGAACACTGGTACTAGGTTTTCACAGTTGAAGGGTCCAGGACCTGTGAAGCCTGGGCCTTTTTCGATCAAGCCTCAGATTCGCCGACTGACATCATATGCTGTTTTTGCCATCAAGGTGTCAGTAGAGAAAAGAATGAAAAGAGTTTAAGCACCATGAGCATGAACACGCATGTAAAGCATGAATTGCTGTGGAATAGTCACTTGGAGAAAAAATGGCACACAGGTCCTGGGCTTCCAACCACTGTGACATCTTCTGTCTCCTCCTCCCCCGCCACTTTCAAGCCCAAACGGTCCTCTGCTGCCGATGTGCCAGGGCAGCATGAGCAAACACCATCCCCAGTCCTAGATACTGTCGGCCGATTCCCATCACCAACAACACAGCCTACATCTTCCCCTTCCACCAGTGTGACCTGCATGTCATACAGTGGCCAGTCTGGCACCCAGCCTTCTGTGTACCAAGTGTGGGAGCAGAAGAAACGCTTTCACCCCAACCATCCAAAAACCGAAATACTGAATGTCGGCATTGCCAGGCTGTTGGCCTTGTAAATGTTGCCTTTCCACCTGGTGGACACAGATTGGTTCCACCACATCATGGTCCTGGCATGCCCCCAATATCCGATGCCGAGCAGGCATTTCTTCGCGAGAAAAACTATCCCTGACCTGGCCCGCCACGTTGCAGAAAAGATCTCCAGCGCGTTGGCTGCATCTGTGTCCACCAAAGTCCATCTCACTACAGACACATGGACTACTAAGCACGGTTAAGGGTGTTACATCTCACTGACTGCTCACTAGGTGAGTTTGGTGGATGACAGTGCCTCTGGTGATGGGTCTTGGCCGACACTCTTCAACACTGCAGGGATGGTGCAGAGTCCAGATCCACAACCTCGATGGGTCGCATCACGTGCCAAGAGAAACCAGGCCGTTCTGAAATTAATGTGTCTTGGAGACCGTCAACACACAGGTCAAGAGCTGTGGGTGGCTCTGTGCACTCAGACCGACCAGTGGCTGGGTGCTAAGAACCTGGCACCAGGCAAGGTAGTGTGTGACAACGGAAGCAATCTCCTTGCTGACCTTAAAATCGGTACACTTGCACATCCCTTGTCTGGCACATGTCATGAACCTGGTTGTGCAGAAATTTATCAACTGCTCCCCGGGTCTTGACTGTCTGCTGAGGAAGGCTTGAGGTCTTAGCTCACACTTCTGTCGTTCGCACCCTGCTTCCGCATGACTGCCCACGTTGCAGCATGATCTGGGCCTCCCCGTCAACAGTCTGATATGTGGCAGCAGCGTAATGCATTTATGCAGAATGAAATGTTGCATGACCTGAGTAGCAGTGGTACGGACCTTGGCGTGTTGACCCATAGAGAGTGGAGAGCTTGTCAGCATGATCGTTACGGTTATATTTTTACTGGAGCAAGTGTTAGACACTCTGTGGCAGGAGGTCCCAGCAGTGATTTAGGAGGAGGCGGACACAGAGCCTTACTCTCCGGAGGATATAGAAGACCCGACTGTTTCGCAATTGTCTTCTTTAAGCAGTGGTTCTAGGTCGAGGGCGGGTGCAGGACGGCAGTTCAGCTCACAGAGTAGAGAGCATGAGGCTAGTCAGGCCTTTGGTGATAGTCAGGATGAGGAAGTGGAGGAGGATAATGAGGCAGGGGTGGACATCACCAGTACTAATTACCCTTCAGTGGTAAGAGGTTGGCACACATGAGAGAAGGAAGAGGAGGAAGATCCTGTTAGTGCCCTTCGACCCAGAGGCTTGGGAGATCCTGGCAGCATTTCACACATGAGTGCTTGGATGCTAGATTACCTGCAACATGATCCATGCATCAAGACAATAAAAATGAACAGCGATTACTGGGTGGCCACCCTCCTTGATCCACCTTATAAGACAAAAGTCAGCACTTTCCTTCCACCCACAGAAATAGACAGTAGAATGCAGGATTTTTAGACAGCGCGTCTTCACATTCTAATGTCACAGTGGAACGCCGGCATGTTCTCGCTGCCACCAATGGTACTGACGTCTAATCTAGTCGAACCGGAACTTCGCTGTTCCCCATTGCCTAATCTTGTCGAACTGGAACCTCCATGTTCCCCATTGGCATGTTCTCGCTGCCACCAATGGTACTGCCATTTAATCTAGTCCCCTTCACCTCCTATAGCTATGCCCCTGCTTGCAAGTTGTACTCATCTTTTCAGTTGGCCATTGAAAGGAATGAAGTATTTTAGCCTCTCAATTTTTCTTCACTAAGTTGTTCCATGTCTCCAGTTTACTGTTATGGATGGTAATTCCAGCTTCTCCTCACCTGTATAGGTATAAAAATTAACTGGACATCTTCTCCAATAGATTTTAATGGGGTTCGAGTTCGAGTTTGAGCAGAACTTCAAACCGAACACCGCTACTGTTCAAAGTTCGACTCGAACTTGAACATTTTACTGTTCACTCATCTCTAGTGTAGTGTAGTGGAGGATTGTCTAATTCATATGCTCTGTTGAGACATGTGGATGTATATTTTGTCCCATGTTTTCAATTTAGAAACAATTGTTACAAAGTTAGAGAAGTTGAAAAAAGACATCTGCCCATCAAGTTCAACCCAGGGTGGGGAAAGAAGTGGATGAAGGAAGGAGTAGAGGGAGTGTTTAAGCTTTGTTTCCCCTATTGATGAAGACTTGGAACCCATAAGGCAAGAACCAATCTGCTCTAAAGGAAGATTTCATTCCTGATCCCAAAGTTGCCATCAGACTAGATCTCGACGTTTTATCCGGCTCCATAAGTATTAATATTTTTAGTTTTATGTAGTTATAATAATTGTTCTATTAGAGATAAAGCATAAAATGCCATTAGGAGGAATCTGAAGAAGGTCTCCCGATTAGTATGTCAGACACAAAAAAACAGCAGGTCTTGTGCAAAAAAGTTTTTAACTGTTATTCCTGGATACAAATTCTGAACTTTATCCTGTAGCTAAACAAAAACTTTCCCATCAGGTTCAAGCACCACGTTCCCTTTTCAAAAAAATTTGTTGCATATGGTCATTATGGATTAGCTTGAGCTGGAGGATTCTAGGTGGTTTCTCTTCCTCGAGCCCCCAACCTTCCAGCCAAATGTCTGTCTTGTGTCTGTGAACAGCTTGTTTCTCTCTGCTGATGTCAGAGATTTTTCCGATGATGTCATCATAATCGGAGGAAGTTAGGAACATCCCCATCCAAGTCAAGCCCTGAAGTTGTAAAGGAAGATTACATGATGAAGTCAGTGAACCTGAAGCATTTCTAGCTTTTGTCTGTTGCGCAATAAATTTTTTGCTGACGTTATTCTATGCAAACCCTTGGAGACACTGACTGCTAAGGCGATCATTATCTGAAAAAGAAAATTGTCACAGGGAGAATCCTTTGTTATCTGCGGTGATCAGGGCCGGACTGGGAATAAAAATCAGCCCTGGCACTGAGCCCCCAGCAGCCCACATACAATATCCGCTTAAAAAATTCCCCTTTTTCCGCACCTCGCCACTTTTTAAAATAAACTGCACTAAAGGCTGCTTTTTCCCCGGAGTTTTTTTTATGGTTTTGGTGCGTTTTTGGCAGAAAGGTAACAGTTAATGCTGTACATTTCACCCAAAAAAAAGCACCAAAACCGTCCGGTGAAAGCAGCCACACACAAGCAAGGATAGAAACAGTGGTGCAGAAAAAAACCCTCATCACAATCAGGTAGCACTTGCTTTTCAATTGGAAAAAGCCCCCATACACACAAAGCACCACATAACCACAAACCCCACCAAACCATCCCAAATCAGGTCCCCCCCATCACATAAAACAACTGATTCAACATGGAATAAACCCCTACATCAAGCTACAGAGCGCATCTCGGGGGAGTTGTTCTTCTCCCTTTTTTTTTCCTTTTGGGCCCCAAACCTCCATGATGTCCTTTCCCTTATGAGTCGTCCCCTTTCTTTCTCTCTCTGTTCGGTACAGCTTTCAATTCTTCTTCTAGGGCCCCTACTCATGCTGGTGAAATTTCCCAAATACATCTTAGACCCTCTCTTTTCCAGCATTTCCCATCCCTTCCCAAACAGCGTATTTTAGACACAAAAATTAGAAA